>VWZO01006671.1:0-237024 GCA_013396975.1 Bucco capensis
CCTTGAGGGGCGAGCCCCCAGGGGGGAACCATGGCCACGACACCCCTCTCCCAGCCCCTTAAACCCCGTTTTACACATGGGGAAACTGAGGCACANCGGGCTCCCGGCCCCGCACCGGTGCCACGATGGATCCCTGCTCCTCGCTCTTCAGCTACTTGTGAGTACCGGTAGTCCCGGTCCTCCCGACCCGGGCCCGCAGCCCCCCCTCCAGTTCACACCTCTCTCCTGCTTTCTCTCTCCCCCCTCCCAGGTTAATGCACTTGTTCGTCCTCTGCTTGCAAGCCCAGGTAAGTGCCCGCTTGGCCGCCCGGCTTTGTTTGCCCCTGGGGATGGAGGGTACCCTGCAGCCGCCGCCGAGTGCCCCGGGCTCGGGAGGGACGGAGGGAGGAGGAACAGTTTAAAACCCGAGAGACGAAAGTCGCCCGGCTGTAAAAAGCCGAGGCCAAGGGAAGAGTCTCCTCGGGCTGCGAAATAAGGTGCAAGGCAAGGAGCACTTGGGCTTTCAAGGAATCGCACAGGGTTATTTTTAAGTAACTTTAGGTGCCCTGCTTCCCCACCTCTAAACGGCACTGTGGACACCCCTGTTCTCATGTCCGAGGTTTTTTTCCTGCACCACTTCACCCAAAAGGTAAATTGGTATTAAAAATCGGAACCTCCCCTTCACCAAAACCTTAGTGAAATTTCTGGGGTTTGATTTAGCTTAAAATTGTCAGACTTCAGCATTGCTGGTTTGTATTGCCAGAGACAGAAGTGTCATGAATAGATTAAACAGCCCGGTCAGAGCTTGTGCAACACCCGCATACCAGCAGGCACGCGTCGCTGTGAGCAGTGTGCCTTCAAACCAGGGCGAAGCCCCCACTTCCCCTGAGATTACAGGTGCAGAAGCTTTGTTTGAAATGCCCTTTAAGCTACACTTTTTTTGTTATTTTCCTGGAAGCTTAGGTAAAAAAAAATATTGAGTTTCCAGCTGAAAAGCAAAGGGAACAAAATGCTAGGAGTGTGCAGTTGTGTAAAAACATAGCTGTAATATTTTGGAGTATAAGATGGAGACCAAATAGCAGCATGGCTAATGACCTCTTCTCCACATGGTACCCTCATCAGAGCCGGGGAGAGAATCCTGCTGCATTATCCAAAACCTGTCTATAGGAAACACACATGCAGGGGTAGAAGTGGAGGGAGAGAGATGACATTGTCAAGGGGAGATATCTCTATAAAGCCAGCTTTGGGAGAGCAGCGGCTTTGCCTCCCCCCCCCCCTGGTTGTTTAAGACAGGAGGAAATCTTCCCATTTGACATGGGGGTGGTGGTGGGTAGTCCCAGTCTTCTGATGTTGAAAGGAGCTATCTCCCAACGTTTGCTCAGAATACATCTTTATAAATGTCAGGGAGCAGTGAAACTTTCCAGACTTAAAAGAAGGATTTAAGACAAAGGGGGAAAAAGACTTCTGTGCAAGCTTGTGAGCCAGGATTGAGGGGGGAGCAGGTTTGGCTACTCATGAAAATCATTTAAAGCTCAAGGGCAGCAGCATCAGTTCTGGAGGAGACGGCCTCAGCTGTGGCTCTGGGGCTAATGGGGTTCGTGTGCAGGAGCTGGGGACAACCCCACTGCCAACATCAACCAGCTGGTGGTGGATAAAGGATGCGTTTGTATGGGTAGTCCATTAGTATCCTTGGGTTATTATGGCTGATTTTCTTAATTCTTACACCTCATAGCTCTACCTTCTCTGGGGACTTGATATTTAAAGAGCTCTACAAGTAAGGTGTTTGGGAGCACATGAAGAACCTAGGACTCTGAGGAAAGGCAGCTATTGAAACTGATGGGGCAGTGGTTGGGGTACATGTCCAGGGCAGCTATAGCAGTAGTGTATTCCTGCAGAGGTTAGAGATGTGTGGGACAAACGTGTCAACCTCTTAGAGGGGTAACCCAGTGCCATCCTCTATACTCCCCTGGGACCCCCTTCTTCAAGCTTCCAGTCTTGATGCCCATTTCTGATATCCCAGTGCCAGCCAGGACCCACCAAGTCCTGGGGAGGCCTCTGCAGTCACTAAGCCTTGTCCTGCTCCCAGGTCACCTGTACTACTCTGCTTTGGGCATGTCTGGAGCAAGCCATAAAAGGCTCTGGTGACTGCATCCCAGAGCTTAATGCTCCTTCTCCTGGGGAGGCTTTGCTGGCACAGGAGGTAACACCACAGTCCCAGCTCCGTGCCTCCCCGTAAAGCCCAGCTGGAGGCTGGTGATCTTGGCTCAGCCCATTCACCCCTTTGAGGAGTAGAGATTATAATGGTGTGTTGTATATTTTTTAATTTCCTAAAGGTAACTGTTCAGTCCCCACCTAATTTTACACAGCATGTGAGGGAGCAGAGCCTGGTGACAGATCAGCTCAGCCGGCGGCTCGTCCGTACCTACCAGCTGTACAGCCGGACCAGCGGGAAACATGTGCAGATCTTGGACAACAAGAAAATCAATGCAATGGCAGAGGATGGTGATGTGCATGGTAAGGACGCCTGATGGGGGCAGGTGGAGATGAAGCTGGGGAGGTGTTTGCAGCCCAGTACTGCTATTGATGATTTCTGTCTTGTTTGTTAACCAGAAATCATTAATATCATTTGGCTTGTGGGAGCTTGTAAAGGGAGAACATAGGGGTCAGTGATCAGTGTCTGTGTGATTCAAGGTGAGGGTAGGTTCCCCTTTGGAGGGAGGGGACCAGTGCTTGCAGAATGTTTTCTGCTCGTTTCCTTTTTGTTCTTGGTTTGCACTTGACTCGAAGGGCATGGGACTGTGGTGGGCTGAGAAGCAGCACCAGTCATTTCAGCCCAGCCATTTGCATGGCTGGGTGTCTTGGAGAGTTTCTCTTGGAAAAGAAGCAGAAAGGAAAGTAGAAAAAGAAAGGGGGGGGTTGGGCGTTGTTATGTGTGTGGATGGCTGCTTTGGAAGCCTTCCCTGAACTAGAACTATGCGAAGTGGCATTTTCTTGATGTACCTTCCTTGTCCCCTTCCTCCTTTCCCAAAACAAATCATGAGCAGAGGGTCAGTGAGGGACCTGACTGAGGGTGAAGATGCTGCAGCAGCTCCAGAGACAAAGCAGGAGGGAACTCTGCAAGTTCAAGAGTCTGTGCTACTCTGTGGCCCTTCTGCCATCACCCTGGCACCACCTCCTCAAAATCTAGCCCCCCTCCTCAGAGCGGGGGAACTGATCCCACCTCTGGGGACACCCAAAGCCCAAATACTTTGACTGTGTGTGCTAGTGACACATTGGGATGGTCAAACGCCACGCAGGGGTCAGCAGGGCCAGCAAGCCCCAGGACTGCCAAGCCTGATCCTGCAGATCAGGACAGTGCCTGTGTTTGTGTGTACGAATCACAACTCTTTTTCTTTTGTATTAGCTGCAATTTCCCTTTCTTGCTTGGGGAGATTAGTAGAAACTATTTTCCCTTCTGTTTTTCGTTTGGTGGTTTGTTGGTTGTTTTTTTTTTTAATCTTCCTTTTGCTTTGGCTGAAAATTTCATGTTGGACTTCAGCAGTTCAAGCAAAGCACAGATTCCATCTATAAGGTATTCCATACATCCAGCATTAATCTTCCAAATGAACTATTCCCATCCTAGAGGAGCTTTGACTTGAAAGGGCATTAGCAAATTTCACAAGCAAAAAATCCTGTCATGTTTTAGACCTATGATGCTTGGATTTAAAAGGCAGTTAGTGCATATTTAAGTAACAACCAGGTTTAAACAAGGCCAGAAGGAGGGGACTGGTGGTGGCTTGCAAAACTCTATTAAAATGTAATAAAAAAAGGTTAAGCATTTGAAGAGCTAAGGAGACAAATGAAGACTGATCTAAACCAGAAAGAGAACAAGCAGTTTTTCAGATGTAAAGTTTTAAAAGAGTTGCAAGTCTGTAAATGTTAAAATAGAGGTTCAGGATTGTTCTATATGAATCTCTGGGGAGGCCGCCATGTCTGGAAGAACTATTAAAACGCTTCTTACTTTCACCTTTTTTAACATTTCCTGAATACTTTCTCCTCTTTGCAGTCCAGTTGGGGGATCAAGTGTGTCTCGCTGCATTTTTTCAGCATTTACGTAGCCACTTTCCCTTCAAAGTTTGAGCGTGAAACATAATTTTACTGGGATAAATCTGTCATTTAGGTGGGAGAATAGAGTTGAAAATGTTACGCTTCCCCCTTCAATAAAGGGGAGGAAAGAGGACTCCCCCAAAATGTTATTTAGAAACCCACTTCTAAAGAAAAGATCTCCCCTCCCTAAGTCCATCCCTCTGGTTTTTTTATCTCATTTTTGGGGGTGGGTGTGTAAAAGAGGTTGATTTATTTTTGCAGATGACCCCTTTCCCCGCACTGACGTTTTTACAGCTGACTTAACATTGAGTCCGGCATTTTCAGTGATCTGCCTTAATTGTCAATATTTGATTGACTTTTTTAATTCTAAGGGAAGGCGGGTGGCTGGTGCAACCTGGCTTGTTCCTCCTGACTGTACTGGCTGCCGAGCAAACCACCGGTGGCTTTAGCCTGGGCTAAACTCAGTGGGTGGCTGAGGATGCTGGCGCAGCTCCCTGCCCACTTGTCAGTTTTGTCTGTACCCAGGGCTTTCTGCTGGTCAGGGCTTGAGTTTGTGGGGTTCATGGGTCACCCACACTGGTTTGGGGGTGCAGATCCCTAGAAATAGGTTGTTCTTGTCCTCAGCTGGCGGGGCCAGAGCCATGTGCTGGTTGGGTTTGCACGGGACAGCAAACCAGGCTGGTGGCTGTAAATCATGGAGGGGGAAAAGGCCGAAAGGGAAGTGATGTGCAGCTTTAAAATGGGGTTTTGTGCTTGCTGGAGCTGAGGCCTCCCTGCTCCCTCCCTCTCTTTTCTCTCCCTCCCTCCCTCCTGCTCTCTCTTTCTATCTCAGAGAGAAAAATCAATTCTCCTTCTACCTTTTACTGCCTCTGAGATTAATTCCCCTCTATTTTCCCAATACAGATAAATAGGGGGTCACCATCTCAGCACTTCATTAGCAGAGTGTCATAGCTCCTTTAGCTGTTTTGGGGGATGCCGGATGTGTGCCTGGCTCTGGGCATTGGTGCCAGGGTGGTACAATGTGGAGTTGGCACTTCCTAAATTTTTCAGCTCTGAGTCCAGTCTGTGCCCAGCTAGGGATGGGAGGCTGCAGTTATGGGGCAGTTTGTGGATGAAAGATGGTGCAGGATGATGTTGGCAGAAGGGAGTGTGGGGAGGAGGTGCCTGCATGCTCATTGAGGCTGGCTTGCCTGGCAGCACCATATCAGTCAGTGCTAGCAAACTTTGGGATGCTCTTTCCATTGCTCAACTCAGCTATTGCTAGAACTGCCTGATCACCATCCTCACCTTGGTGCCATTAACCTCAGCAGTGCTCGTGATGCAAGGGATGCAGGATCGGGGCATTGCAGAGACAGAAAGGCAGTAGTTTGCTCTTAGCAGAGAGTGTGATTTAGGCTCACTTTTGTCTGTGTATGTGCCCACGGCCACCTCCTGTCATTCAAAGCATCCACCTGCAAGCTCTAGGGCTACATTGCTGCCCTTGCTGGGGCTTGCTGATGACTGAACATCTTTGGGTAGAAATGTGCAAGCCAGGATGGACTATGCTTCTGAGAAGATGAGCAGCCTTTGTGCAGAGATTGGAGATGAGAAATAAAGCATCAATGGACTTATTCCTGTAATAAGGCTAGACTTGGAAGCTTTGTGGGCTGTGCTCTAATTACCTTGCCAAATTGCACTTATGTCACTAGGGACTGATGCTGTGCAAAAGGTGATGGTGGCGAGATGGAACAGCCCTGGCTGGCTTTTCAGTACCACGGGGAAATCTTTCTTTGGTGTCTGGCACAGTACAGCCTGTTTGTGGTACAAACAGGTAGCCACCATCCCTGTTAGGGCTTGCCCCTGGGAGAGTAGCCGGCTCTGGGGACAGCAGCTGCGGGGCCAGGGAGGATGTCCTATCCCCATCCTCCTCCTTCCCTGGGGATGGATGGGCTTGAGGCTCAGGTTCCCAGGGTGGAGGCAGGGAGGGAAGGTGACAGGTCTATTTATAGGCGGCCCATCGACCTGGCGATTTGCATAGCTCCTTCGGAAGTCAATCGATGGCTCCATTAAAAAACTGAGACCAAATCAATATGCCCTCTCGACTCATGCAAAGGTGAAAGGCATTAAAAGGATGGCCGTACCCTTCACGCCTCCCCTGCCAGCTGCAAAGTCACTGCTTCTGCTGCAGCCCTGGCCCAGCAAGAGTAAGCAGTGTCTCCTGGGCTGGGGACAGCTGACAGCACACAGTGCACTTCTAGAGGGTGCCTGCCTCCTTTCTGCCTGCAGGCTTATCCAGACCTGCCTTGGTTTGGAGGGCAACTAGCTGGTTCTCCACTGGTGAGTGAATACCCTGCTCACTGCTCTGCCTCCCTTCTGGGATGTCTCTGCAGTGCCTGAACCATTGAGCCCCCCAGAGCCAGGCAAGGCACAGTCCCCCTCCAGAATGGCTCAGGGTGGCAAAAAGGTATGACCAAGGTCATGCAGGGACATAGCGGCAGGATAGAGGGGCCAAGACTGGCTTTTAACCTTATGCCTTGATTTCAGGATGCTGTCTGACCCAGCTGCCTCCCTGCCCAGCATGCGCCCCTAGTGCCCAGCATCAGGCATTCCTGGGATCTCCATCCATCCCTGTGCCGGCCCCATCCCAGAGCTGCTCTGACCTTCCTCTCTCTTTCCTCCCACTTCTCTCCCTAGCCAAGCTCATTGTGGAGACAGACACCTTCGGGAGCCGTGTGCGCATCAAGGGGGCAGCCACTGGTTTCTACATCTGCATGAACAAGAAGGGGAAGCTGATTGGCAAGGTAGAGTGCTGGGCTCAATGGCATAGGAGACCTAGGGATGAGCTGTGGGTGCTGAGCAGGGCTTGCTAAGAGAGGAGCTCTTACCCAATATGGAGCCCATCCCTGGGGATAGGGAAGCAAGATGGGAGTTCCCAGGGGCTTCAACAGTGCACCTCTTTGGAGGGCAGGGGTATAAGCCATCCTGCAGCCTGAGCGGCAGGAGGGAAAGGGAGAGAGCAAGGGGGGGACAGCCAGGTACTGTGTGGGGCACATTCCTTGTATCTCCCTGAACAAATAGGCAGATTGCTGGGCTATTCTCCCCGATTACATGGTACAAGTGCCAGGAATGTTAGGATGCTCTGTGGGGCTGGCCTCAAGGCTGAGCCTGCTGCATGTTGGTTAGTCACGCTCCCTCTGAGCCTGATGCTCCCTCCCTGGGGGTGGAGGGGGCTGGATGTGCAAAATCCTGCTGGGACAGCAATTGTATGGGAGGAATTTCCATGGCAGCCCTTTTCCTGGGGCTGCCTGTTGTGGGTCCTCTCCCTAGTCCTGCTGCTGCCCGTAATGGGGAGGAGCTCAGCCCCTAGCTGCCCCCATGCTCCCTGCCATCTACATCTGTGGACGTCATCGCCATGGGTCCTGTGTTGCCTCTTTGACCCCTTGATGCCCCTCCTATACTAAATACCCAAGGGAGAATATGATGGGTGGGTGGATTGCCACTGAGATGGAGAGTTAGCTTGTGGTCATGCTGACTGGGGAAATTCAGCCCTGGCATGGATTGGAGCAGGAAGTGAGTGGGCAAAAATCTCCCTGTGGGTGCAGTGGAATTGAAGGGTGGGATAAGCCATGTTGGGGCTTGCAGCCTGGTGCTGGCATCACACTGGGCCCGTGAGCAGCAATGAGCAGCATCTGCCCATGCCACAATGCCTGCTCCCCACAGCTTTTCTAATGAAAATCAGATTTTGGACAATTCTGACCTGCAGGAGAACAGGTGGGAAAAGTGAGCCCTTGACTCCCCACAAGCATCAAAACCCTGCTACCACTTCTGCTGATCTAGCTTGGGATAGCAAGAAGCAGCCTCTGATTAGAGAGCCTATTGCTTAAATCTCCACCTCTGTCCCCCTCTCAGAGCAATGGCAAAGGCAAGGACTGCGTCTTCACGGAGATTGTCCTGGAGAACAACTACACGGCACTGCAGAACGCAAAGTATGAGGGCTGGTACATGGCCTTCACTCGCAAGGGTCGCCCACGCAAGGGCTCCAAGACCCGGCAGCACCAAAGGGAGGTGCATTTCATGAAGAGGCTTCCCAAGGGCCACCAGACCACTGAACCCCACAGACGCTTTGAGTTCCTCAACTACCCCTTCAACAGGAGAAGTAAAAGGACTAGAAACTCTAGCTCCAGGGTGGGCCCTTGACATGCCTGTCTCTGCCTGCCCTGCCTGCACCTCTACTGGAGGACGACTCTCCACTGAGCTTGGTGGACTGTGTGTAGAGACTTTCCCATATGGATACTGAATGAAACAAACAAAAACAACAAAAAAAAGGGGGGGAGGATTAAAAGAAAAAATTACCTGCTCTAGTTGTTGATAATTTGGGGGGGTGTTTGGTTTTTACAAAAAAAAAAGAGAGAGAGGCTCTATTTTTGTACTCCAACCTTAGAAGAAATGAAATATTCAAAGACTGGTGAAGAAGGGAAAAGCCCTTCACTTAGAAATGTTCTAGTCAGTTTGGGGTTGTGCTTTATTTTGTAAAAGGTTTTGTTTTTTTTGTAGCTCTAGGGGGAAAGAAAAAAATCATAATTTAAAACAAACAAGCAGAAAAAAAAAAGAAATCCAAACCTGGGAGCAACGTGCTACTTAAACTGAATTAACACTTACTGGAGAAGAGGGAGAGATCAGAAAATGATTGAAGTCAAGGGATTTGGTTCGGAGGTGACTGAGGGACTCCTGGGTGGGTTTTGCAGCCTGATGTGTAGGGGCTGGCTGTGATGCCCAGAGTGAGGACCGCTGGATGCTTTCTGTCCTTGGATGCACATACCTCTTCAGCTGAGTGAGGGGGTTGCTGGAAGCTACTTGCATCCTTCTGAAAACGCTACTGGCTTCCCAGCTCCCAACTCTTTTCTCAGGAGGGGACAGGGGTGATGGATGCCCCAGAGAAAGTCCTGAACTGACATTGTACCTCTTACCAATGAGAGCATCTTTGGCATTTGGTTTGTTTTAAACTACTAAGGTGAGGCAGTGGGTGACAGCTGCCATGGAGCGGGCTGATAACTGTTTTGTTTTTTTTCCGTGTGAAAAATGTGAATTTCTCACCAAAAATTGATTATTTTTTTCTGTTTTTTTATCAGATGGAAGTTTTCAGCTGTAAAATTAAAAAAGATTACAAATTACTGCAGAGCCATTTTGGGCTGGTTTTGTTGTAACACTTAGTTTGTGGTTGGTGTTTCCATTGTAAGTCATCTCTTCCAGGTTTGCCCTTTGAGAAATATCACCAGCCTTGTCCTCCTAGGAAAGGAATGGTTTGCTTTCAAAATTTCTGCATTGACAGAAGCCAGATTTTCTATTTAGGAAAAAAAAACCCAAAAAACATTAAGTCTCTTGAGTGAATCCCCAGCCAGCCCTGCTCTGCACATGCTGCCCTGGGACTGCGACTCTCTCCAAAGGGTTAAAAAATTCTTCTTCACGGGGAGGGCAAACAAAGACACTGGATAGAAGTCAGAACCAGGGGTGACTTTTCATCCTATATTTTGTGATCGTTTGGGGTTTTTTTTCTGTTTTCTTGAGGATTTTTGTTTTGGTTTGGTTGTGTATAAATTGAATATGAAATGACAAATATTTATTTAATATGTGCATTAAAAATTTGTATTAGTCTAACTGAGCCTGATGCTTTTCAAGGAGGGGCTGGAGAAGCAGGCTGGAGAGGCAAAGGGAGGACAATGAGAAGCAGGATGGGGCTGATACTGCTGATTGCCATGAGCCCCTTCCTAAGGGAACAGATGTGGGAAGTGGAAGGATGCCCTGAGATCTTGGACTGTTGTGGAAGTCATTGTTTTCCTTGCAGCTAATTCCAGATTTAAGGGGAAGATGCCACCTCCTTGCCCTGGGGGGACAGGCCCATTGCAGACTGGGTGGGGATACAGTGCACTGGCACCTTTACCACTGTTTTTAAGCATGGGATGGGGCTTTCCAAGAGAGAAAGCCAGTATCTGCTCCTCTCTGATCTGGGTGAGCTTGGTGTCTGTACAAAATGAGCTGTTGGGTGCCCTGTTTTGGTGGATACTCAGTGCTGCCTTGAGGTGCTGTCTTGCTCACAGGACCTGATGGAGGGATTTATATATGGACTGGTCTTGGATTTAGGAAGAAGCAAGAATTAAAATTTTAATATGTTAGACAAAGAAACAAAAACACACTACAAAAATGAAGCAGCCTTGCATGGTAAGCTGCCATCTTCATGAGGTAACTGTGACACTGCTTAGTGCTCAGGGTGTCCCTCGTGCATGGGATGTGAGGATGACCCATCCCCTGGTTGATGCAACTGGCTGGACTGAGCTGTCAGTTATAGTCATAATTTCAAGGAGGGAAACCCATGGGCTGAGTGTTCAGCCGTGCTCTGTGTCTGAGCATTGCTGCTGTGTCACAGGTCAGGGATTGTTCTTGGACTGCAGGATAGCACAGACGTTGTTTTCCTGGCTGTCTCAGGAGGGATGCAAGGACTGTAGAAGCCCAGAGCCAACAGAGGCTTGTCCCAGCTATGTTGTGTTTTACAGACTACAGGAACTAAAAATGAATGGCTTCTGGCAGAGATGGTGTATTTATAGTCCTTAATGGGTGATTTTCTTCCATTAATTTGTCTAATTGCTTTTCCTAATAGCTTTGTGAACCTGGGTGAATTGGTGCTGGGTTGCTGCTCCAGGTAAGGGTAGCGGAGGGGCAGGACTGGCTCCATGCAGATTAGCAGACAACTTCCCTTGCTGTCTGTCCCTCAGCGACAACGATGAAAGGGAAGGACAGGACTGGGTTAAAAACTGGCTGGATGATCAAGCACAGAGAGTGGTTGGGAAAGGTGCCACTTCCAGCTGGTGTCCAGTGACCAGTGGTGTCCCCAAGGGTTCAGTACTGGGCCCAGTCCTGCTCAACATTTTTATTGATGATCTGGATGAGGGGATTGAGTCTACCATCAGTAAATTTGCAGATGACACCAAGTTGGGAGGGAGTATCCATCTCCTAGAAGGAAGGAAGGTACTGCAGAGGGACCTGGACAGGCTAGGTGAATGGGCAGTGACCAATGGCATGCAATTCAACCAAGCCAAGTGCAGGGTCTTACACTTTGGCCACAACAACCCCATGCAGCGCTACAGGCTGGGAGATGAGTGGCTGGAGAGTGGCTCAGCGGAGAGGGACCTAGGAGTATTGGTTGATAGCCAGCTGAACATGAGCCAGCAGTGTGCTCAGGCAGCACGGAAGGCCAATGGCATCTTGGGCTGTATCAAGAATAGTGTGACCAGCAGGACTAGGGATGTGATCCTCCCCCTGTACTCTGCACTGGTGAGGCCTCACCTTGAGTACTGTGTCTAGTTCTGGGCCCCTCACTTCAAGAAGGATGTTGAGGTGCTGGAGAGCATCCAGAGGAGAGCGACGAGACTGGTGAAGGGGCTGGAGGGGAAGCCATATGGGGAATGGCTGAGGGAACTGGGACTATTCAGCCTGAAGAAGAGGAGACTCAGGGGTGACCTTATCGCCCTCTACAACTACCTGAAGGGAAGTTGTAGTCAGGTAGGGGTTGGGCTCTTCTCCATGGCAGCTAGTGACAGGACAAGAGGCCATGGCTTGAAGCTGCAGCAGGGGAGGGTTAGACTGGACATTAGGAAGCACTTCCTCATGCAGAGGGTGATTGGGCTCTGGAATGGGCTGCCCAGGGAGGTGGTGGAGTCACCATCCCTGGAGGTGTTTAAGAAAAGATTGGATGTGGCACTGAGTGGCATGGTTTAGATGTTGTGGTGTACTGGGTCATAGGCTGGACTTGATGATCCTGGGGGTCTTTTCCAGCCTTGGTGATTCTGTGATTCTATGAGTTATTAGCCTCCAGTAAGGCTGTTTCCCCATCCCTGCCATCCCAGGGTAGAAATGAGGGCTGGAGCAGGTGGCATCCAACACCCTGGGGATTTGAGCCAGGGATGGACACCCCTGTGTCCTTGCACAGCTCTACGTCATACACCAAACCCAACTCCTGACATCTGCTCTGCCACAGACTGCCTTTGTGAAAGGCACCCAGGCCTAGCTTCTGACATGGAACCCCCTGCTGTCCATGGTTAATTGGCCCCTTTTCATTAAAGGCCTTTTGGGTGGCCATGCTGCCTAGGGAGTACTACAACTATGGGGCTTTATTGCTTGAATTTGTACAGTTTCACCTTCCAGCCAGCAAATGTTGTTTTGCCTTTGCTTGGAAAATGAAAGAGCCCACTATTAGTTTTAGTTAACAAGTGAATTAATTGATGACTCCTCATACACTGTCTCTGCATTAGTACCGCTTAGTTCCTGGCATGGCTGGAGCAGCTCACACTCTTCCTGGTGACCTGGGCCTTGCAGCGTCCTGAGTGTGTGGTCCTCCAGGGCTAGTAGCTCTCACCCACCCACGCAGGGAGACTGATACAGTCCTTGGTGGTACTTGCTGTTCTTCCAGGGATACAGAAACCCTAGCTGCTGGTTGAATGTGCAAAGTCAATCAACAGCCCAAGAACTTGGGACTTTTGCTGCTGCCTTCATCATCAGCAGGTATGTGGATCAAGCTTGGGGATTGTAGCCACCCAGAGGCCCTTGGGGACTGTAGGACACAGTGCTGGGGACAGCAGGAATTGGGTGTAGGTGTTTACTTCTATCAACTTGTGCTGTTAGCATGGGTGTTTTGGGCAGAAAACACTGATCCAAGCAAGCTTGGAGTGAGAATATTTCTGTCCCTAATACCACCACTCCCAGTGTCATCCTGCTGTCCTGTTACTGCCACTGGCTGGCTGAAAGGAGGTGGCAGATGAAGCAGGAGAGGAGCTGTACTGTCCTGGCTCTTGGCGCAGTGATGACTGCTCTCCAAGCAGTGTGTGTCCCTGGCCATACAGGACTTCACTGCTTGATGCCATCTGGACACAAAGACAAGGCTGGTGCTGAGTGGTGTCTGGGAGAGCCTGCCTTGTGAGAGGAGACCAGGAAGCCCAGCTGGTCCAACCAGCCAATAGGGGTAAGAAGTAAATGTGTGTGAACACACCAGGGCAACACCAGACAGGGAGAAGAACTGGTGTTGCGTTAAATGTGGCTGTGGCAGAGAAACAGTAGATGGGCAGGAATAAATTTGAAGTGGCAAGAAAACTCTGTGCTGTCTGAGCATGGGCTGCACACGAGTTTGATCCACCAAGCCCCAAGCACATGCTGTTTCCACTTCCATCCTCTCTCACTGTATTAATGCTGTTGGTCTTTGTTGCAGGGCCAACCCATGACAACTTTTCACCAAGGTCTGCCTGGGTAAGGGCATCCACCAAGCCAGGTAGGCTACCCAATGCTGTGGCAGGGTTGGGACTCGCCTGGGCCCCTTTGGGCATGCCCCAGCTTGGGAGGGAGGACTAGGGTGTTTGTTTATTGCATCAGGCTCAGCTTTCAAACATCTCCCTGCCATCCCCCTCCCCCTCCTTTAATTAATTCTGGGTAAGAAGTCTTGGCTTTATTGTGCCACTGAGCTGAGGGCTCCCTGTGGGAAAAGTCACACCTTCTGAACAGCTTCTGATACCATGCAAATGAAGGACAAGTCCAGGAAACGCTTTCATCTCGGACCTGTCCAGCCCCCTGCCCATTAATTACACACATTTTATTTGTGTGAGAGTAATTCCTCTTGGGGAGGGGGTGGGGGATGGCCACGGCTTGTGGATCATCTCAGCCCTGCTCTCTAAAGACCTCTCTTTGGAAGCGGGTTTATAGCCAGAAAGAGGGATTCTCAGGGGCTCAGTGGGGGATCCCATATTTCTGCTTTCACATAGACATTCCAACTCAAACTGGCTTGTCAGTGGACCACATCCTGCCAGTGGGGAGGGCCCAGCACTGCTCTAAGCCCTGCTCAGTGACAGCAAGCCTCATCCATGGACCCAAGTGATGCAGGAACATCTTGGAGGGAGGCATGTGATGGAATAGAAGTGAGCTCAGAGATCTCCCAAGAAAATATCCCAATAGGGCCAGGAGCTCATGAGATTGGGTAACTTTCATCAGGGTGGCCATGAGACTGGCATGAGTCTCATGCAAGGAAATATCTTTCCATGCTGCTACTGAATTGGGTGTGTTGGGGGATTACATCATGCAGTGACAGGGCACAAAGTCCTCTTGGCCACATGAGGACCAGACCCAATTCTCCTGTTGAGCCTTGGTCTCTCTATGCTTTTCTCCTTTCCACAGAGCTGTCTGTCCACTGCTGCAGACAAAGGCACCTCTGGGCTGGCTCCTGTTTTCCTGGGGCTGATGGGGACAATAGGGTCCAGATCCTGAAGAAGGGGCAGAGCGAGGAGTTGTGGAGTATGGTGGATTTTCACAGCCTGTTTCCTGGCCATGATAATAACACTTAGCACTTCTGTAGCACCTGGGAAGCTCCAAGCACCTACACATCTGCTCTTCATTGCCACTCTGCTTCCCATTTGCAGCATCTCTGCATCCTCCCCATAGGCACCTACAGCAGTAACTGCCCTCCACTAGAAATGGGGTTATGCCTAACTCTCCTTCTGGAAATCTTCTTCAGGGAAGGGTCCCAGGGAGTTGCAACCATATTCTGCTTTGGATTGGGGCTGGAGGCTGCCCTCGAGGACTGGGGCAAGCAGTTTGGGGTGGCTGCTGTGGCCTCACTGCAGAAGACTTTTGATGGCCAGGTTTGCTGTTTGCCCTCCTCTTGGAGTCAAGATGTGCAATTTATGTCCTCTGGGGTTGACAACCCATGGGCCTGAGGAGATATGGCTTGGTGCATCAGAGGAGCTTTTGGGAGAAGTTGGAAGGATATCTGGGACTTGGTTAATGCAGTCTGCAGCCTTTCAAGGGCAAAGCCAGTATGAAACTGATGTTGGGCTCTAGCAATTTTGTTTGTCCACACGCTGGCCCTGTGCCAGCTAGAGGATGAGAGAGGCTCATGTGTGGATGGATTGAAGATTACAGCCATTACTCCATATTACCTAATTAATACCCCAAGCTACTCTGCAATGAAACATGCTTTAAATTTGCTGTACTGGGAGCAGAGGGGATGCTTTTGGGCTTCATATGACTTAGAGTATCTCTCCTATGTTCATTGTGGCTGTAGCTCCAGAAAGTCACTCCAGACTGTCAGTTGTGGTGACCCAGGTATGATCTGTGGTTGTGAAGTCCTAGCTCAGAGGCTGGGGCAGGCTTGGCTGTTTTGGGAAGAACTGCTCCAGCCATGCCCTTGCACTTTGCTTAGCTTGTGCTGTCAGTCGTTGTGGACTGGAAATGGAATGGTGAGGACTGCCAGAGCCTCTCCAGTTCAGTGGGTGCCTGATGCATGCCTCTGCTTCCACTGAAGTCCTCTGCTTGCAGCCACGGGCAAAAACCCCTTTCAGCTGTGATCATGGTGCTGCAAAGGGTCTTTGCTTCCTGGGCTGGCCTCTCCTGCCAATATAGCCAATAATATATTTTCATTGTTTTTCCTTTCAAAGCTTTTATAGCAGAAGGAGAAGGAAAAAAACCTCAGCCTCACTCTCACTGCTATTATTTTGCCAGCTGTTTCTGCTGTAGTAGAACATCTTGGTGGTTGGAATCAACTCATTTATGAGCTGCTCACAGAGTAAATGGCAGCCCTTCTTCCAAAGACGTGCTGTTTTTTGAGGTCAGCTGTAGCAGGTGACATAAGCTGGTGAGACAGACCTAACCATGAGTCTACTTGCTACCCCAGCAAATGACAGCCCTGAGAATGGGTTTGAAGGAGGGCTGGAAGATGTCCCTGAGGAAGTTCATACCAAACATGAGATAAACTTCAATCTCAACAACAACAAAAAAAAGCAAAACCCTACTGAAGTGCAGAATGATGAGATACAGGCTGTACATCAACAGGAAAATTTTGGCTGCTGTACTTGCCTGCTCAGGCCCTGGGATGTGCCTGTGTTCCCCACCACCCTGTGAAAAGCAGATGCCCAGCTGGGAATCTGCCCTTTGGTAATGGCCTGCGAATTTCCCTTGGCTCCGTTAATTGCTGCCTGGCTGCTAGTTACAACTCCAAGTCAATTGCTGGGAGTGTTGGGCCTTGCAAAACAACCCCTTGAAATCAGTTGTTAGCCCAATTAACAACCAGTTTGGCTTTGGTTCAGGCTATTACCCATCAAACAGCTAACTGCTGGTAATGATTGATTTCTCAGCAGTTGGGGCTGCAGTGGAGGAGCCAACCTGTTTCATAAAATGCCATTAAAGCCAAGACTTTAACACATCTGTCTCAGACAAACGTTTGAGCTATCCCACAACAGTAGGGCAGGCAAGGTGATGACCAGGATTTCTATCCATTTTGATTAAAGCACTGGTTGTTGGGGTGTGTTAGGATGAACTGGCAGCCATCAGGCTTGTGCTGCCACTGCACCATGTTCTAGGCGGGCAGCCACTACTGTTTGTAGGGCAACCACTCATACTCATGGAGAATCGCCACATTCAAAGCCCTCATAGATGGGAGCTGCTTAGTGTCCAGCTCTCTTTCAAAAGCACTGTTCAGTCAGTCTATAAAGATTAGATTCTCTAGTGTAGATGTTCAAATGTTTCCACAAATCACCTGGGCCATTTCCATCTGCACAATCAGCCCGGAGCTTGTACGGGAAGAGCAGTACCTAGCAGCATATGCAAGTCTGAGGATGCCTCCAGAGCAGCCTAGGATCCTGGCTTCTGTCTGCTCATAGGCAACGCAGACTCATCTGCAGATGTAAGTATCTCTATGAAAGCTGTAAAATACTCTTTGAGTCCCAGGATTCAGGCACGGTTTTGTTTAAGATTACTGGTCAGGTCTTCATCCATTTTGCTTTGCTGTTTCAAGCCCTGGATCTCTGCTGTATGCTGGCAGATTGCTTTGGTGCTACATCAAGGGCTTTTTCTCCAGGGTATTTTTTCCCTGATCAAAGTGGCCAATTCAAGCTGTAGCATGTACAGGGAGGAGGGAGACAGCCACCTGTTAGAGGAAGACTTTGAAAATGCAGAAGATGTGCTGCATAGGTTGACCTTGTGAAATGTAAACTCCAACGGCACCAGGTAGCAGAGCAGTGCAGGGTGAGGAGTGAGTACCTTGGTGTACAGTGCCAATGTCCTTGTGCTGTTGAGGGCACTCAGGGAACTGTGGTCCTGCTGAAGCTGAGTCCTGGTGCCTTTCAGCAGGATGCAAGCAGCTGAGACCCATGTAGATGTTTTAGAGATCTTCCTGCAAGGTGTTTTCAAGTGTAGATCTTGTTCTCCTCATTGTCACGCTTTTGCCATCCTTTTATGGGAGGTACAGTTGTCCCAGATTCCCATCAGTACATACCCTAGCATGGTGCATGTTTTCTCTAACGAGTTGTATGAGAGATTCCTTGCTTAAACAGGACAAATCTGCTTATTTAATCAAATACCTACTGAAAGTAACTGCCCTCATGGGATTACCTTGCCACCCTTATTGGGGTGGCTGGGTTCCAGCTGGGTCTCCTCCTGTGCTGGGCAGTGCCTGTGGAGTGAGTCCTGCATTTGGGTGGTCGGTCAGGGTTTCTGTCTCTGTTCCATAGAGGAAGACTCTCATTCTCATGAAGGGAAAAATGAGAAAATCTGAGGTAAGCAGGAGACCTGGCAACCCACTTTTCCCACTTCTCAGGTCTGTGAGCAAATGTTTTATTTGTAGCTTGTGTATCTAACTGGGCCAAATACAGCAGTCCTGGTCCATGCATTTCCTGAATGTCTCATTCATCTGCAGCTGATGTTAAATGCACCCTTCTAGTAGATAGTGAAGGGTGCCTCTCACCTGCTGGAGCTGGCCAAGAACTGACTCCTCAGACTTTTTCGGCATAACAGAGAAGGTCAGTTATAAACAGAAATGGTTGGTTTTGTTGGGGGCATTTTTTAGACATCAAAAATGCTCCATCATCATCAAGTTGGCTTAGCTTTCAGCAGCCAGCGCAAACAGAGCCAAACCCTCAGCAGTAAATTCAGCAAGAGAAATGGCAGAGGCTTTCCAGAGCTGTTTTACCAAAGTCTTGCATCCTTGTTCCTCTTTATGCTTTGTGCTACAGTAGCTGATGCTGTTATGGGCTCTGTGTATACAGGGGTGAGCCCTGAGGAGCTCCCAGTTGGAGCTGAAAGCAATTATTGCAGCCCCATTTTAGGGATGGAGTGGGGGCAGACAGTGTACAGAAAGATTACCATCTGAAAGAAATCCTGGCAGAGCCATGAATCAGCTGAATCAATCTGCAAGAGGCCAAGAAAAGGTATGGAAGTAGTCCAATAGGGGAAGCAATGTATGTATGCGATAATCTGAGCTATAAATGAAGTACAAACCCACAAAACTGATCTTTTTCTAAACATCATGTCCAATTCTCCAGCTTTGACTGAAGTTTGGACTCTGTTCCATGTCCTGAGTGGAAGGAACCTGGTTTTCTAAATTAGCAGATTTCAAGGTCATGAGAATTACTCTGAATGTCTGCCCTAGCCTTCTGCTGTACTCAAAAGAGAGGATCCCTCTTGTCCTAACATTGGATGACATTGAGAAGAGCCTGGCTCCCTCCTCCCGCCACTCACCCTTAACATATTTGTAAACATTGATGAGGTCCCCTCTTAGTCTCCTCTTCTCCAGACTGGAGATACCCAGCTCTCTCAGCCTGTCCTTGTAGGGCAGATGTTCCNTGGAAGGATATTCCACATGGACTCTGTATTTCAGTATTATTTGGTATTTTTGGTTTAAAATTGCCTAACTTCAACTCACAGGACTTGATGTTGCCCTCTTTTCTTCCAGCTTACAGTGCCATCCAACCTGACCAAGCTTCTGTAGGCACTGCAAGTGGCTTTTCCAGGTCTCTTCAAGTTCTTGTAGGGACTTTTAAAACTGATTCCTATCTGTCAATATCTCTTGTGAAGCACAGCCAAGTGTTTTGGCTGCAGCACCTAGTGGTTGAGCCCAGAGTTGGCTTGCTTGTGTCCAGGACCTTGGGTGGAGAAATGATGCAGTGGCCACCCCTTGGAGTGATGATTTTTCTGCTCAGGATTGGTATTTTTCCTAGAGGTTCTTGTAGAGCAGTTGAAGCTGGCTGTGGAGCCGTAACCCTAATTCTCTTGAGACCACTGTAACTACAGTCTGTTTTGAAGAAGAGAGGCATGGATCGTCTGCACGGGAGGTGCAGCTAAGGCAAGCTAACAGTCTCTTGTCCCTTTTTTCCTGTCGTAAAGGTTGCAGCACATCTCTAAAGCAAATGTAGCATTTATTTTATAATGAATCTTGAAATCCTGAGTCTCATTCTTGCCCAGGAGGGCTCCATCTCTGGTCATTCACTTACTTGGTGAAGTCTGAGCTATTTTTGCTCTCAGTTGTGAAGGATAAAGCCACAGTTGTTCATCTCTGACTTCACTAGAATTGCTCTAGATAAGTTCAGATGTGAATAGAGGTTGATTTGACCTAATTATCCTCAGTGCCCATATATGCAATTGTCCTACACTAAGCTAGCACAGTGACAGCACTGAGCATGGAAGTTTTCATATACCCAAAGGCTTTGCCAGAACCTGTGCTTGAGAGCTGGTCATTGCCCGCTGATGCTGCCCCACAGCACTTGCCAAGGTGTGACCAAAAGATGGGGGGTGGGGAGGTACAACTGGTCAAGGAGAGGGTGGTGTGGAAACTGCACATTCCCTAGGCTATGGCTGAGGCTTGTGGCAGTATGTGCAGCACTTGCTACACTGACCCAAATCCCACTGCTATCATGACCTGGTTTATCATAAGGAAAGCTCTTTCTTACTAAGAGCTGCTGGCTGGTAAAGGGGCATCCCCAGCTCCTGAAGGACTGGGGGGACCAAGAGGGGAGAGTAGTGGTTGCTGACACATGCTGAGCCCTAGCAGCCTCTGTCATGAGGCCCAGGGAAGTGTCCACACTTCACTCCCTCTCAGAGCAATCATTGCGAGGAGCCGAGGGTTTCACCACCTCCCCCATGGAGCTGTGGTTTCACTGCGCACTTGACACTGGTGCAGGGGGATGACTTGCACTTGATGACTGTCTTAACCACAGCAGCTGCCTCTCCTTCACCAATACTCCCTTCCAACTGCCTTGCAAGAAGGAGATGTACTATTGCCCATGCAAGGCTGGACAACAGGGTGGTGCAGTGTATTGTGGAGATGACCTTCCCATGGGCCACGCTTCCAGCTGGAGCAGTGGAATATGGCTGTCCTCAGACTAGTATGGTCCTAGGCACTCCAGTCACCAGCCAGGGCTCCCCAAACCAAGTCTAGGCCTCCCAAGGGAGCCAGCTTGCCTTAAGCATCAATGATGATGAGATTTCCTTGCAAGGAAGGGAAAATCATAGCTGAGATTTTTGCCCTGATGGTGAGGCTCTGTGAGCTGGGATTTTGAACAAACCTTCAGTGCTGTAATGTGGAATCACCTTACACGTGGTGAGGATGAGGCATTTATTTTGTATTTGCTACCTACAGTGTGGGAGGCTCTCCTGGTGATGTGAGCAAAAGGACAATTCATGGAGGGGCAAAACAAGCAGGAACAAGCTGGAAAGGCAGAAGGTGGTAGAGGAGACCTCTCTGCTAGGCAGCCGGACTCACCAGTGGAGAGGAGAGGAGGGGCTGTGGGTCCGTCCCACCCCTGTGCTCTCCAAAGTACATTGCCTAGAAATGAATGCCTGTGGGAGGAGAGGGAAGCTAGAACCAAGCAGTCAGTCTGGTCACTTGGCTTTTGGTCCTTTTGTCACCTCAAGGGCACCCAGAGGTGACAAATTTACAACCTCTGCTATTAAGACCAAGTGAACCCCTAATGGGCTGCTTCAGGGGACTGCCACTTAGAGAAATGCCAGTGGGGCAAAACTCCAGTAACATCAGTGGCTATTTCATGACTAGTTAGCTAGGTAGCACCTTCTGCTTGCTGCTCCTCTGCTGCCTGCTCCATCCCAGAGGGGGGTGCACCCCAAGGCATGGCGAGCTTGGCTGGCCTAGTCATACCCTCTCATGATGTATGGTCCAGTGGATCTCAACTGGCCTCTCAAAAGAAGTGTTGGACACCAAGGTCAGACTCTGCTCTACTGTCTGGGTGGCATCACAAGTACTGTGCACCAAAGCAATCAATACTTAGGGGTCTAGCCTTCCTTGGTTGCCAACTGTGCAGGAAAGCTCTGAGAGTGATGACTTAGTGCCAAGTGCTCTCCCTTGCTGTTTTTTATGCATGGTATATACACTGCTGTTGCTGTTATCTGAAGCAGCTTTGGAGCTGTTATTTGAAGCAGGCCACCTAGTAAGTGGCCATGATATAAAAAGCCACAAGAAGCCCAAAGCGTGGTCAGCTGGGCAAAAGGTGGGGCATGAAAAGCTTAGGGGAAGGAAGAGGAGGATCATCAACAAAGCCCAGAGCGCTCATCCCCATAAACCTTCCTGTGTTGCTGCTTGTTCTGACTTAAACCTGTAGCTGACCTTTATGAAGGTAGGAACTCTGAAGCTGTTTATTGTTTCACAGGCACATATTTTGAGGAAGCAAACCTTTCCCCATCAAAGCAGTAAGTCTATACCTCTGCCAACAGCTTACACAGAGAAGACTCAGCCCTAGAGAAGACTGGAGGCAGCAGAGTGAACAACAGGATGCTACAGGACAGGACTGTGGGCTTATCTGCAAACTGAGTGCCCAGATCACCAGTGAGAGCAGTCATAGAAGGTAACAGGTCTCCTGGAGTTATTTGGCCTCTCTTGAGCTGCTAGGGAAACATCTGACCTTTCTTGAAAGTAAAGCATCTAACCCAGCCCACTTTCCCACAGCAGTGATCTCTGGGCAGGAAGCACAGTTGTGAGTGATGAAGGCAGAAACTTTGCTGAGGAAATGCATTTAATTCAATCTACACTGCAGTTTTTGTTGGAAAAAACGTTGATGCAGTAACATTCTGCCCAGTAACTGGGGGTGTATTAAAGGTCATAGAGATAGCGTAGCAAGCTGAATGCATAGGCAGCAGATGGGAAGAGTCCTAGAGCCACTGGGAATGACTCCTTGAAGTATCTTTTCTGCAGCTTTGTCCGTTCTACTCAGGGACTGGATTTGCTTCTCTTTCCTAGCAGGTTTCACTCTTGCCTGGACGTTCTTCCTGAGATTTAATCCACTTTCCCCTTTTCTTGCTTTATCTTAGCAGCCAATGTTAATGCATTTCTTTATCACGCTAACTGATTATTCTCAGGGACATTATGTCTCTGAACACTGGGTATGCTTGACTATCAGGTTTGCATCTGAATCTTTCCACCTGCTTTAAATTACAGGGTGGCAGCTTAGCATGGTGCAGGTGGAGCAGGGTAGTGCTTTCTGCTTGTAATGCAGAGATGATTGTGCAGAGACAGCTACCCAAGAAGCAGCTTTCCTTGCACACAACGGGGTCTTTCTGCAGACCACACTCCTGGATGAGGGGACGAGAGGGTTTCCTCAGTCTGCTGCAACTTTTGTGGTCATCTGAAGTTGGCACAGTCTCCTGTGGTGGAGAGCAGGTCAGTGACAGAAGCATTTTGAAGGACTGTTCTCAGAGGGATTAAATACAGCTTTGTGGTGTGGGAATATATGTGTCTCAGTGGACAGAGGAGAGGATCACACATTTCAGCTTCTGATGTAGAACTGCTCGACCACCTGAGCTCCTTCTGCCCTGTTAAAAATGGAGAAGGTACAAAATCACAGGTCACTGGAGGTTTAATCCAAGTTTCCCAGAGGTTTTGGAGCATGCAGTGAAAGATGCTGCAGTGCAAAGCGTTGCTGTTTATTCCGCTGGTATCACCCAGCAGAGGAAAAGGCAGGATTCATCATGACATTTACCAAAATGTCATAGGGAAAAAAGCCAAAATCCCAGCAGCGAAGTAACCCTCTCCTGCAGACCAACACCTCTCCCCCCACCCCCAGTATTTTGTGCTCTGTCCCAGCAGAGGGAGCTCGAGTTTATTAACAAATCCCGATCCCAGAGATAGCAGCTATCAAGGTGGTATCAAAGTCCAGAGAGGATGCTTGTGAGTGGAGTAAGGCTGCAGAAGGTGGAGGAGGTCCAGTGCTGATACTGAAAGCAGGGCTGTGTTTCCAACCAGTGGAGTAAGATAATGGTTCCGCAGGAGGCCCTGCAAGTAACTGCTCCTGGGACACAGCAACCATGTCAAGATATGGATGGCCTGCAAGGGCCGGTGGACGTGCTCATTGCATGGGGAAAAATTTTTGCACTGAAAGATGCAACAGAGCCATGTTAAGATGGATGAGCTGAGTTTAATTTGCTTCAGAGACTTCCTCAAGGCATAATCAGAAACCTGTGTACCTTCATTTGTACCGGGCTGACCAGTTTTAATCCTGTCATCTAGACAGGATTAAGTATCTAGTTCTCCCAATAGCATTCAAAACCATCAATCATCGTGGTGCCAAATCTATAGCTGTTTGCCATCTCATGGCTGAGTCTGATCCCTTTCTGACTGCACGGCAATGCTTTACAACCACGGCACACACAGGACCCTGGGCCTGATCCACAGGTTCTTAAATGTAACGGGAGCTTTTCCACCCATTTCACTGGGTTTTGGAGGTTCTGTGTTAGTGGATAGAGGGCCCTGTTCAAGAAAGCAGGAGCACTTTTAGTGAACAGCCTTCTTAGAGCTCATGGGAACGTCCTAAGTTTTCTCTGTTGATAGCGTAAGATGAAATGTCTCCTAGGGAGATAATGAATCTCAGCTCTGTGTCCTTTCTTACAGCCAGTAGATGCACTAATGCCATGAATGCACATATGGCTACAAGATTATTTGGGAGAGGAGAGATTGCGGAATTTGGATGCAGGAAGGTCACAGATAATTTTAGGCCAAATCCAAAGACCATTTAAATCAATGCTAAAGCCCCTCTTTAGCCTAAGTGAGCATAGAGATACTTGTTTTAGAAGCTGAGTTAACTGGGACACTTCAGGGCACAGGAATGGGAAGGCAAGCAACTGGACTTCACTCTGTAGAAAGCAGCAGATGGATATTTTCTGAGGCAACTTTTAAAAGGAAGGTTGAATTTCTCCAAGATAAGGAGAGCTTCAGTAAGCTGGAATGCATTGTAACCGCCCCCTCCCCAGCTCATCCTAAGATAACAGCTGTTGTGTTGGAAACCTAATGCTGATGAAAGAGTTAAAGGCTGGTTGATGGGCAATATCGGTGACACACCTCTGAATTGAGCATACTCCTGGAGTGAGACTGCGGACTGGTGCTACTCAATGAATAGAGGCCACTCCAAGGGAGTTTTTCCTTGAATAGAATGGGGTCAGGGAGCCGCTTTGGGGAACAATGGCTGCCACCGGCTAGCTGAATTTCTTACAATCACACACCATACCCCCTGATCAAATAGCTCCTTTGTCAGTCTGATATAAAAACATGTCATACAATGATGATCTGGAAGAATGACAAGAGCTGGCCTTTCAAAGAGATCAGAAGGGCTTGTTTTGCACAAAAAGAACCCCCATCAGAGTCAAGACAGAAAAAAAATGGAGAATAAAAGGGGGTGAATGGAAACAAACAGCAATAACAACAACAACAGAAAAGAGGGCAAGTTGGAAACTTGGGTCTGGCTTGTTTCACAGCATCCATGGCCACAGCAGAGCAGCACGGTCGACTTGAATCTCCTTTGGTATGGATGTGGATGTCAGATTGAGCTGCCATTGGGTTTCCATTGTCATTCTGCACTGGGACAGAAGAAATTGCTGGATGGGAAAAGGTCACTTGGCCCAACGAATCATCTCCCTCCCCCAAAAATGTCTTATCACCGTATCTCTCTCACTGTAGTTGTCTCTCTGCCTTTCTAATACAATGTTCATCTGCTGCATTTATGCTCCTCTGCAAAGTTCAGATTGCTTGGAAGGCTATTCTTGTCCACTTGTTTGTATGAGTAGGAAAATGTCTTTATTCTCCTTTCTTCCCTTGCTGACTTTCATGTTTTTTTTCTTTGAGTGTGTACCCTGTTTCCAACCCTCTGCCAGGATTTTCAGGGATGTAGTTAACAGTCTGGATGGAGAGAAAGTGGTTTTCTCTAAAGAATATTTTAAGATGTGCAGGGAAGTGGATCCCTCTTGGCTACTTTCAGGGGAACTGCATTCCTACAGTGTCTATCACAGGAGTTCCAAGAGATGGCATTTACACACAATCATGGCAATTATTTACAAGCTAAAGAAGTTTAGCAGTCCTGGAAATGGGCAACTAGAGATGCCAGATAGTTTCAACATGTACAAGTGTTTGAAAAAGCCTATTTTCAGATTTTAATCTTGTATTATATAAAATAAGGAGTCAGAACAGTCAGGAGAAATCATAGCATATAAGAAACGGAGCTTTTGGGAAATTGCTCCTTTAAATACACCCACAGCAAAGACAATACATCAAAGCTTTGCCTCATGTTTAAGTTACCTGATAGTACCAGTGCATTTGAAGTGGTAGAGGAAAAACAGCCCATGCTGTGTTGTGTTGTTTGGGAAATAATTTGGAATTGTAGTATTAAAGTTCCCACCACAGCAAATTAGTGCGAAAGGCAGGTGAGTTGCAGCATGTGTAACATTAAGAGTTAGAAGCTAGACACTGAAAGCAGTATTTAGACACCTAAATAAAATGATATTTCCAGTGGTGTTGAGCATCCAACAGTTCTGCTTGGCTTTCACAGATACTCAGCAGGCAGGGACAGACAGACAGGTAACCAGCTTGGAGTTTGTCAATCTAGAAGGCAGGGTTTAGTGCAATGGCTTGTATTTATGATTGCTCCAACCTCCATCTGGAAACTGCAGGTAGCACATAAGGTGACAATTCAGTTCTTAAATCTGATGTATCACTCGAGACCGAGTGATGAACGACATGACCTGAGCTGAATACCTTGTAGGTGGTAAGCAGGATTCCGCAGTTCTGGTTTTGGTGTAGCTATTGTTAAAGCATATTAAGCCCTCACTGGTTTGTTGTCAACTTGAGCTAAATAAAACTCTTGGCATGCCATTATCTGCTGGCTGGACTTTGCAAGTCCAATTTGACTGGGAGAATGTTATGCTTCTTAGGGAAAGCTGTAAAAATCTCATTGGAGCTCTGCTGGGTGGTGGTGATAATCTGCAACTTTGCAACACCTTTATTTTTCTTAATCTGTTTTGCAGTGGTGGTGTTTGGCTTTCATTGGACCTTTCTGTTTCATGGTTAGTCTTGGTTGCTGGGTTTTCTTTATTATGGAAATTCTGGATAGGCCAGGTGGATAATTTGGGGCCGATACTCTGTTTCAATATAAAGCAGTATAATTCTGTTAAATGCTGTGAAAATGTTGTTTACAGCAACCTCACATCTGGCCCTGAGACCCTGGACAACTCAGGGAAAGAAAAAATTATGTTAAGGGAACACTAACTGCATAATTAACTATTCCAAAGTTTGGAAGGCATCATAGTCAGGTTGCACACACATTTTAATTCTGTCCCTTTGTCAACAGGTGGTATGATCAAAATTTAAGTGACACTTCTGTCTTCTTAGGTCTGCTGGCTCTGCTGTGCTGAATCTCGCCTGTTCAAATTTCCAATGAACCTTCTTGCATTCTCCTCTGGTTCTTACTCTGCAGTTATAACCTCAGTATTGGGAGCAAGCCTGGAAAATCTCAGAATGAAAACTGAAACCTTCCAAAAGGTAGGAGCAAATAAAAACCAGAGGATATTAATATAGCAACAGCTGGACTTCAGCTTTAATAATGTATATTTTTGGAGCACGTAGTGATTCAGATCAGCTACAGGTACTTCTGCATGCTTCTGTTAAATCAGGCCTCTTGCCTGATGTACAATAAGAGGCTGGTATGCTATATTAAAATATTAATTACCAAGCCCCTTTCTTTTGATGGGTCTACTAAAGATCCTTCAAATGGATACGTGAGAATTGATCAAAGTTTCTGCAGGTTGTTTCCACTGCTCACTAGGCATTTCAAACCAAAGAAGAACCTGACTCCAATGAAAAAGATACTGTGTTTTTACAAGCAATAAAAAACCTCTGGTCACTTGATTGCTATGGGGATGGATATAACTAAACTGGGCTTTCTTAAGGCAGAGAGCACGATCTAAGAGAAACAAAAAAAGACATGGGAGAGGGAGGGAAATAGTGAGTGAGAGAGGGCTGAATTGATTTCAGTCTGTTCAGGTCTAGCTGGAAAACACAATGCAGCGAAACAGTCCCTTAGTCGGCAAGCTTCTTTTCCTAGGTTTTTCCCATGGTTTGAAGTGGAGAGGGAGGGATGTATTAGAAAAAGTGGTGTGTGTGTGTGAGAGAGAGAAGGCTGTAGGAAAGGCAAAGAGATGAGAGACATCATTTGGAAGGGTGCAAAATAGTCCATTCCTTCTGAGGAGTGGAAAACTTTGATGTCCGTGTCTCTGGTTTTAAAGTGGCAGTGTCAGGTTCAGGCTGAAAGGCCCTGGTATTCGAATCTTTGTCTGTGCTTGTGCTCGGGACTTTGCCTGTGTGCACACCTGCACATCCACACACCTGCTAGGGCACCCACCCAGCAAATGGGCCTTGCACTTCAGGGCAGAAAATAAGCAGGTAGATGGCTTCACTAATTCCTTGGACAGAGGTTTATGCTAAATAAAAAGCACATTTGCATGATTTTGTACATAGAAAGATAAGCAACAGGAAAAAGTTTTGTGGGCTTTACCCGTTTTAAAGGAGAATATTCTATGAGAAGCATTGTGATTTGTCAGTCATCACATAATAGTAAATTCAGTTTTGTGAGTCACAATTGATGTTTCTAAGTTGGAAGCCTTTTCTCCTCTGCAGGGTCATGGGCATCTTGCACAACCTGGCTGTTTTGTCCTTTGAGACGCATTTCAATATAATGCTGCTAATAATTCAGAGACACTAACAATGGTAACTCCGCTGAACCATGGAGGAAAAGAGAAAGAACAGGATCAAATTTGTCACTTGTGGCACTCCAGTGAATTCTGGTAAGAGCTGATCCAGAGTGCAAGTGGCTCTTTCTGCTTTCTTCCCTTCCAAGAGCAGGAAGCTTTGCACTCTTGGTGGAGTTGAGAGGGTTGGTGCTCTGCTGGGTGGCAAGCTAATCTCACTGAAATCTGCACCCAAAAATTGTACCAGGCACTAACAGGCTGCAAAAGCAAAAAAGCCAACGACAGATGTGTTACTGTGATGGTCTTGAACTGTGAGGTCTTGGTTTCTGGCAAGAATAGAAGCATATGTGCACGGGGTGGCTTGTGGGTCCTGATGGGAGACAGACAATGGATCAATTTATGTTCAATTGACAGAGTCCCTTTTCTGGAGGGGGAGATTTTGACTTGAATCCCTGGAATGTCAGCGTTTTCCTTCCCAATACTCATTTTCAGTTT
The DNA here is from genome assembly GCA_013396975.1 of Bucco capensis. Taxonomy (NCBI): domain Eukaryota; kingdom Metazoa; phylum Chordata; class Aves; order Piciformes; family Bucconidae; genus Bucco; species Bucco capensis. The sequence continues at coordinate 28,360 of VWZO01006671.1, forward strand.
AAATAGATAGAGTGAAAGGCCTATTTTCATGGCAGGTGGGCTAGAGAAGGGAGGTTTTAATGTCTCTTTATTCTTGGATTTATAATCTGACATGCTGTACGCACATGTTTGTCACAAAACTGTGTGAGGTGCCCACCACCCATCCATGCATTGTCCAGCAGATGTTAAAGCCATTAAGCGTGTTTGCTTCCAGTTCCAAAGGAAAACATTCTCTATTTTGAGACATGGGATTTTTTAACTGTTCTAAATAAACAAACAAAAATAGTCTTGGAGAGGTAGGACTTACATGATCATAAGAAACCTGTGTAAATTGGGATCTAAGGCCTGTTCCCTGACCCATAAACTGGGTTAGTAATTAGTTGTTCCTGCAGTTTGTTGTTCTCATAAAAAACCTGAGGTTAGGCTGAGGACTATTTAAAACTCACATGCATTAGCAACACAGGGTATCTAAACACACAGTTATGCAGTAACAGAGCACTACTTGCTCCTTATAATAATACTCGAGAGCCTGCAGTCACAGCAGGGGTCATGCCACATGAGGTACTGTAGCAGTGTAGAAAGCACAGAGCTTTTCCCAAGGGGTTTACAGCCAAAGGCCCCAAACTATCACATGAATCTGTTAGGTGGGACCTTGCACTCACATGGTGCTTCATTGCAGAACTAGGACCTATAGTGTATGGACAGAGGGACACTGACTATTTTTTTTTATACATATGTATGTTTCATTAATAAGAGGACAAAAGATAAAATTTGCCTTATGGCTTGGCAGAAACTAAAAAGAAGTAAAGGCTGTTTCTAGCACCAACTAGATTCCTGTTGCTGCATTATTAGGTCTCTTAACTTCAGATTGATGAATTCTGTGTTTCAGTAATGAGAGAAAACAGAATTAACCAGGAGGAATTAAAAAAATGGTAGCCTCCTGATTAAGAAATCCTACTGTGCAAGAAAGGACTACTAGTGAAATGCTGCCTCTGGCTGTAGGGGAAGAGAGAAGGAAGCCTAGAACTCTAGCAATTCTGCAAATTTGTTGTTGTTGCAGGTAATTAGGCTCAATTTTGGTTGCCTGGTCAAGGCAGACCCAAAACTGCCTGTAAGGTTAGGCTTGCTCACTTTCCTTGAGCAAATTATTACCTTTTAAGTGATATGACAGAGGATCATCCTCCAAGAGCAAAAGTGGGTACATCCTCTGTACCCACAAACACATGATGAGAGTCAGCACACAAACAGACTTGCTCACAGCAGACTAGGAACTGTATGAAGCAGCCATGTGGGTGGAAGGCAGGATAGGATAAAACAATATCATAGTCACTGTTCCACTGAGAATACTCTTACATTGCTTAATAAACACACTAAAAAGTTTTGGAACAACTTGTGGAATTAATGAAAACTTAGCTGAAAATATCTAGAAACAACTTTGTAAGTCTTGCTTTTACTCTCAAAGAAGCCCATGTTTAGTTACTCAGGCTCTAAGTATGAAAGGAAAGAGCCCCTAAAATATCTTCATAGGTAGCCCCTATAAAAGAACAAGATTCAAAAGCATTCCTTCAGGAGATCAAGGACGGTCCAGCCTTTGAAGACTGGAGGATTGGGAAATTCAAAGATCTTTGTGGCAATCATATTGTGCCATTAGAAATCTACCATTTGGAATTGTAAAGTGTTTAAAAGGAATGATTCCAAATTCCACAGCTGTCTGGTGAGTGACAACTTGATGTGGCCTCAGGGGGAGGAAGAAGGTCATTGTTGGGAAAACAGTTAAAATGAACATTTTCTGAACAGATGCGTTAGATAATACTTTGATAAATGAGGTTAAAGACAAAATATTCTTGGTGACTTCTAGAAAATAACAGATTAGTAAAACAAACAAAACTCAAAGTACAAAGACAACAAATAGGTATATGGGTGGTACTTAGCAAATAATAGAGGATTGTTCAAATTAAAACGAACAGTGAAGAGTCTAAACCAGCCAGATGAGACAAATGTTTTGGCTATGGAAAGTGATAGCTTGCCTTTTTTTTTTTTTTTAATTGCACCACAGTTTTGCTTTTGGAAGGCTTGGCTGTTCATTTTGATACACTAAAATATTTGAGAATCCATTTTTATTGCCTTTTTTTCCAAACCATTCAAGCAGCTCAGCTGCTGATCAAAACAGAAAAGCATTGCATGTGCCCAGTAAGTGGATAATGAAAGCGATCCCTTCAGTTTAGTATCTTTCTCAGCAGAGTGTAGTGAGAAAAGTAAACAAACAGCATCACTGATGACAAACTGATTTATGCAACTATTTGTTTTCATAACTTTCAGCAAAATTATGACTAAATCAAAATACTGACACTGCCAAGAACCTTGTAGCTATGGCTGCTGGCTGGGTACCCTTAGCACTCATTAAAAGCTCCTTGTAGATGTGGTTGGGAAGCACACAGAGCAGGGTCTGTTTGGATTTTTAAGGGAAGATTTTTTTCCTCACCCTTTAACAGATCCCATACTAAATAGCTTCTAATCCTGATTTCTTCTGGCAGGCCTTCTATAGGTAAAACTAAATCAGTATGTATAATTTGGGATAAAAAGGAGAAAATTTGCCCCCAAATTCAGCATAACCTTTTTAATTTTTTCCTCTTTAATCCTTTGATAATTTTTGTGCATCTCCTGCAGAAAAGCAATTTTGCTAATCACCTTTGTGCCAATCCCTGCATTCCTGACAATAGTATGAACAGCTTCCATCGAAGTCTTTGATGTGGGAAAGACACACACACACATATAATCTGAAAACAATTCAGCTCCTTGGTTCTCAATGCTGAGCACTCTGCTTTAATAGAGTGCAAGTTCTGTGGAGGTTTCTAATCCTTTCTGCCAAACAGAAGAGACACAGTCAGGTAGCACACCTTATTCAGAAGTTAAAATAACATGTTACTTGCTCTCAGAGAAAATCAAAACAACTCAAGATCAAAACCAGATTCCGCCAACCCTAACAGGATAGACTTTCTGCTCAGATAACTCTTGATCTAAGTGTGTAACAAGTAACCTGCTTTAATCCCTCAAAGCGATGGTGTTACAGATAAGTACTGTAGTAGCAGAGGAGGTGTCTTAAGTTTCAGAAATACACAAAAGCATTGGTTGGAAGGAAAAACAAAACAAAGAGCTGTCCACATGATTGTATCTTTAGCTGGAAAGGTGTATTTGAGGGCACTGCAAATAAAACAACCCCTTGAAGACAGAAAAAAAAATTTGACAGGCAGGTATTGAAATGGTGTTTCTTCCAGGCTGGATTTCATTGACTTACGCTGTTAAAGCACAAGCTTTACAGGTATGAGCCCCTCAGTTCTCAATTTTTAGCTTACAAACCCCGCAAGCCATGATGCTGGAATATTCTGATACTTTAGCACAGAACTCTACACCATTATTAGAGTTTCAGAGTGGTCGCCAGCCATGAAAGGACTACGATCTTTAACTGTAAAATGAGGGAAGGATACATTACTGACTTTATGACTAAACCACTCTGAGCACCTGCACTGTGTCCTTTATTAGAGTATGAACAATATAATGGAGATAATCATGCTACACATTAGAGTTTTAGTAATGGTTCAGAGTCTTCCTTGGTTCTTGCTCCTGCAGACATCTACATATGCACTTACTTTGGCATTGCTAGAAAGATTAGTGCCATTGGGCTCTTAGCCTGTGATGCACAGCTTTGCCAGCTCCACAGCAGTCACTGTAGCTGAAACCATGCCTGAGAAAAAGTGTTTGTAGTTGCAAGTCCTTTCTCTTAAAAATACCTCAAAAAAAAATAATGCATGACAGTTATGTTTTGGGCAAAGAGTAATTATCGTTACTATGTTGTAAGGCAATTATCCATACTAGAAAACAGTGCTACATTTAAGAGCAATATATTGTAATTTTTATTTCATACTATTCTGTGTCCCCTGTCTGGAGCATATTTGCCCCTCTTCAGGATTACCACATGCAAATACATATTTCAGCTTAGCCAAATATGTCATAGTTTTTTATAGCTTAAGTCACAAATTTGAGAGTACTTCTAGAGATGCAGCTGTCCATATCTTGGTCCTGGTATCCCAGAGGGTCACATTGCACATGTTACTTTTCACGCAGGCTGCTTCTAGCTTGCACCCAGTAGTTTTCTTGGTAAAGTGGGACAACCACAAACTGAGACTATCATACATTGGCACGTGAGTATCACACAGGGCAAGGAGACAAGCACCGTGCAGATGTTGCCTCTGTAGAATAATAGAACCTAAGACCAGAAGGGACCCTTTTGACTGTGTTAGTCTGATATCCTGCATTAGGACTCACCAGGTCAATTCCTGGTTTAAGTTTAGTAGTTGTGGTCCAGCTAGACTCACTCTCTAAGTGGAAACTAAACAACTGGTATTGTTGTTAAAAAAAAAATCCACTAATGGTGAAACTACCATAAATCTTGGTAAGCTGTTTCAACAGTTAGCTTTCTTCACTACAAAAGCATGCTTTATTTATGAATTTGTTTCCCAGCACCTTCTGTCAAGAGATCTTATGTCTTTGCCTGCTAAATAGAAGATCCTGGTGTTACCAGATTTTTCTTTCTGTTTCAGTGCTCATAAGGTATGATCACTTCGCACCTTAACCTTCTCTTTATAAAGCTAAATAGATTGAACACTTCGGGTCTCACTATAAAACATGTTTGACAGTCCTGTAATCATTCTTGCTACTCTTCTTTGAAACCCCTCTAGTTTTCCAATGTCCTTCTTGAAATATTGGCTGGGCAAATTATTTCCAAAGCAGTCACAAGCGTCAAAACCAGACGTAAAAGAACCTCCTGGCTCTTGTTTGTTTCCCAGGCCAGCACTAGCCCTTTGGTCACAGCACTGCAGAAGGAGCTCAAGCTGATTATTCATCTTAATGAAGTCTTTACGGAATTGCAGCTTTGCAGGATAGAGTTACATCCTTTCAGTGTGACCTACGTTCTTTGTTCCTAGATGTGAGACTTTACGTTTGGCTTGATTGCAATATATACAATTTGACTATACCTAAACTTCACATAGGTTTATGCAGCCACAAGCATTCTTCATCTCTTGCCCCATGCTTCTTGTCTTCTACAAAGCTTTGCTAATAATGATTTCAGAATTTGTTCAGGTTGCAAGTAAAAATAGGAAAGTGTCGGGTCCATAAGCTGTCTCTATGGGATCCTACTATAGATCTCTTACTAGAGAAAGACCAACTTGATTGTAAATCTGTCTTTACAATAACAATTTAAGAAGTCATTCAGCTTTTAATAAATATGTTTCAGACGTTTCTGAAGCCTATTATAAAAGAGATAAGTTTAATGTAATCAAAAAGTTATTATGTTATAAATAATCTTCATTTATAAAATTTATGATATAAAACTGCATTCACACCAAGTTTACATAATCCTAGGTTAAGCAAAATTTGCTACATTACCTCCCTTTCAATTAGCTACTTAAGTCACGTACCAAATATGCTGTTATTTTACCTGAACTCAAACTTAGGTTGAGAAATTTTTCATTACTTGGGCCATCTGATTCACTCATTACAAATGCTGATAAAATATTAGTGCCTTCTGGAACTTTCCTCGCTTCCAGGTTGTATTGAAACTTGGTGTAAAGGGACCACATAGCTTCTTAGCCAGCAGTTTTGATCCTCTCCAATACAAGGCTTCCAGAGTTGGTGATTTAGTCATACGAATATTTGAATGCTTGAGATTACACAGACAATATGACCTTCTGGAACAGGATGCAAGTACTGTCTAAAAGCCTGTATGCTATGGTAACCTCATTATAAGCTGAAATTTATTTTCCTATTCCACTCTTGCAAAAGGAGATGTAGACTGTGGTGGGTAAATGATACCGGTTCAAAGCATTCTAGGCATATGATGAACTTCTTATAATTTACCTATTTTTTAATTTTGAGGGTGAAATTTCCCCAAGCATTTCAGGCTTCAGTAGAGTGGAAAGTACCATAAGAAAGAGTAACACAACACTAGACTCATATTTTCCTTATCCACTGACTGGAGGGCTACTTTGCCATTTTGGACCAGAATCCTTCCGCGTTGTCAGTACTCCAGGCTCCTGTGGATGGCAACAATGACTCAGTTATTATGAACTGTTCTTTCATGGTGGTGTACCTGTGTGTGTGATATATGTGTGCATACATATATATGTACACACATGTGTGAACCATAGAACTGCTATGGTTGGAAAAGACCTCAGAGATCATAAAGTCCAACCGTTAACTTAATACTGTGTTGCTCAATATATCCCTTTCCCTAAACTCGCACACCATGTCAGAGCTTGTCAGGGGTCTCTGAGCACCTTGTAGTGCAAGTAACAAAAATGTACAACTGGGTGACCACAGCAAGAAAAGATGAGGAACTCTGAGGAGCCCTGGAAGAGGGAATGGGTTGCATCATAGTGTTCCTGTGAAAAGCCAGTCTTAACTCCACTGTAGCAGGAACTGCTCTTAGGTGGGGAAGGCCCTTTTTTTCCACATAGCCCAGGAATTTGAGAGTGTTGAAAACTGCTGTGCAGCACCAGATGACCCCTGCTGTCACTTCGTGGGTGACAGGAGCTCCTGACCCTACCCAAGGATAATTAATGAGCATTAATGACCTTGTGGTTCACCTTCCTTTGCAGGGCTGCAGTGTCCAGATAAGGGTACTCCAGGTGGTGGAGCAGATGCTCTGATTACCTGGGATCACAGTCCCCACCATTAATTGTCCACATTATTAATGAATACACAGATGTGGTGACGTTACTAATCCCAGCTCAGAAGAATACGGACCCGTGCACTGGGCCGCGCGAGAGGGCGAGCGGGCATTTCCGCAGGGGGAGTCCCAGCGGCTCCCGTTAATGAATTAATTCGCTAACGAGGGTGGGCTCGGTGGTCCTGTGCCCCCTCCCGTCGCGGTAGCCACCTCCTCCCCTGGAGGGGGGGAGTGACAGGCAGCGGCTCCTGCCCCATGTGACTGGGGAGCGGCTGCCCCCGTCCATGGCTTGGCCTCCCCGGGGCAGCAGCAGCTTCTGCCCCTCCTCCCCGGGAGCCGGAGCTGCTGCTCCATGGGGAGGAAGGGCAGCCCCCGATCCCCCCAGGCGGAGGGGGTATCCCAGGCCACCTCTCCCCGCTCCTCCTCTCCTCGCTTCCCGCTCTGGGCCTTACCCGATGAGCTGCTTCTCCTCATCTGCTCCTACCTGGACGCGCAGGCCTTGGGGCGCCTGGGCCAGGTCTGCCGCCGCCTGCGCTTCCTCAGTAGCCGGGATCTTCTCTGGAGGCGGATAGCCCGTGGCTGCCTCAACTCTGGCTTCACCCAGCTCGGCACCGACCTGTAAGCGAGGCCTTCCCGACGGAAGGGCAGGGGGGAGGCGGCCGCGGAGGCTGGGAAAGGCCGGGGATGCTGCGGCCTAGCTGGTTGCTAAGGGGCGTTCTGCGCTCTTGGCGTAGTCGCTAAGGGGGCTTCCCGCTGGCGTGAGGGGGTGGAGGGAAGGGAGGGGGCTATTCTCAGAGTGCGGTTGCGCCGTCTTTAGTCTGCCCCAAGAGGGGCTGGTGAGGGCAGGGTAAGGGTTGTTGTGTTGGGCAGCAGTGGGGCCGCCCCTGGGAGGGGAGGGACCGCGTGTCGCGGCTCTGGGGCGCTGGCGGCTGATCCCGGCTCTGCCCAAGAGGGTCGGGAGCTTGCGGGAAAGTGCTTTTTGTTCCCGCGAGGAAGCGGGAGAGTGTGGCGAGGGTTTCCCGGGCCCCCATAGCGCCGGGTGTGGCGGGAGTGAGCCCTCGGGTGCTGGGGCCCGAGGCCCAACCTAGTTGAGCTAGGTTCTCCAAACTCCCGCTGACAAAACACGTAGGGTCAGGGTCTTCAAGCTAAGGGAGCATGGGGAAATGGATGGGAGGCATCGTGTGCAGCTGGGGTTACTCCTTTGTGCCTATGCTTCCTCCCTGTTTCAGAGCAGTGGCTGCTGCTTCGGCCTCAAAATATACCTCGGAAAAGAAGCTGCAAGGGAGCAAAGCCTGGGTTAGTGTCTTGAGTAGAGGCTGGAAAGTGGGTTTACGTATGTTATTAGGCTTAGGCACAAGAGCTTTTGTGGCATGAGGCCCCAGGAATATGTGTCTTAGACTGTAGCTTACTGGTATAGCTGGTGATGGCTGTTGCATCTTGGGCTCTTTGTGGCTTCTGGGTTTTAAAGTTTTGTTGATAGAGGTTATCCCCCCCCCCTTTAGCAGCAGGTCATAGGTTAGAAAAAGGTGTGACCCCACTTGGCTCTACTGTGTTTAACCCTAGCATCTTTCTAGAGGAAGTAATTTTGGGGCTTGGGCCTTGGCAATGTTTAGGAATGACCCACAGGTTGCCTTTCCTCTCTCAAATTTGCTACCATAAGAAACACCACTTGAAGGGAGCCATACAATGTTGATTCTCCTCTCTGTGTTAAGGATTCCAGGAGGAAGTTTATGTTTGTAGGATCTATTATTCCTGTCCTATGGTTTCCCTGTAGCTGCCAGCCCAAGGTATTGTTTGTCATCCAGTGACTCAGTATTGTTTCTGTGAACACTGTGTTGACATGAATTGAAAGAAAGGATGTCAGTTTTTGAGGCCTGTTTTGCTGTCTTATGCTGCTTCTCATCAATAGCACAGTCTTTAGAGAAACAATTATGGCTCCTGCCAGCAGGAGCAAAACTTTGGTGGTGCCTAAGATTCTGGTTTACAGGCCAGCACTTAAACATGTTCGTTCTTCACAGCTTGAAAGTTAAGCACGGTTCCCTTGGAAGTCAGCAGGAATAAATGTTGCAGAATGGCTATGTGTTGGACTCTGTCTACTCTGATATATGATTTTGTCTCCTGAGGAAATGAAGTTCTGTGTTTTTCATTAAGAATAAGGTGATACTATGCTCCTTCAGTTGCAGGAGGGATCAGGTGTACAGCAGAGCAGGTGCAACATTTGTAAGGACCACCACTTCCTCTTGCAGAGGAATGCAGCTCTATAAACAGCTACAGAAGGGGTTTGCTAGGTCAGAGAGTTTAAGTGTAGGGAAGGCTGCTTGAGTATCGTAAGCTCCCAGGGATTTCATTGCTGTTAGGTTTGCTATGATCAGGTGTTTTTTTTTTTTAGTAATTCTAGGATGTGCTTTTGTGCTGAGTCTCGTTTTCAAATTTTCTTTAAACAGCTGTGGTACTGAATGCCACTTTTAGCATTGGTCAGCACTGCCCTGGGCCTAAGGAGTTCAGTCATGAGTAACACACCAAGTGACATTACAAGTTAGTTATGTAGGAGCCTTGAGATATCCTCTGGAAGGTGAATCCTTTAATTATTTTTAACTTTATGGAAGGCTTAGACAGTCTTCAGTTCTTTGAAATAATGTGCCAGATTTTATGGAGAATACCTGAAAGCCAAGCACTTGATTTCCCTGTGTGGAGGTCCAGCATCTGAGGGCAGTTGCAGTTTTGCTCCAGTGTAGTAGACAGTTCTGGCAACAGGTAAAGGACAAGGGTGTATTGCAGTAGGTCTGGGTCTGGGTATCTGCACATCTCCAGAAGAACCAGTGCGAGTGGCATGTGTTGAGCTGTGGTACAGCTGCAAAATTTTCACTTAGCTGAAGAAGAGTTTAATAGTTGCTATGGCAGCTTGAGGGTCTTAAATAGCCATGTCTCTTCCATATTGCTTGATCCTCACATGTCTTCAAGAGCAATCTCCAGGATTGCTTCTCTTGCAATTGAGTGATTAAGATTTGCAGGGGGAGGCTATTTTGGCTAACTGATACAAGTTAGGGAGGGGGTACAGAGGTGGTTGAGGTAAGCTTCTGGGCATGCAGTCTTTCTTGATAGTAATTCTAAGTAGGAACCTGGTAGGTTGCTCATTGAAGGTTAAATTTGAGCTCAGTAGGTATTTAAGCGTGTAAGGCCTTCCATCTAAGAGAAGGACACTCTAATTAAACCTATGTCCTAAGGAGTTCGCTGCCAGCATCCAAGCTTGCTAGGCCCTGACAGATGAACCTTGGGACTAAAGGGTGGGTCCAGCTCTGCGCATGCTGCGTCTCACCTAAAAAATCCATTGTGCAGGCTCAAGGGTACTCAAGGTATTTAAGCCAAAATATCACTGGGTAAATAGAATGGTGATGAAGATGATGGATAGCTGGACCTTCTTGATAACTGTGCTTTCTCAGTGACATGGAGTAAATCTTGATATTGTCAAGCTTGGCTTTGACTCTCTCAAGAGCTGAAACTTCTGTTGCATTTTCTGGATAGCATTGCATGAGGTGAACACTAGTTTTTGCTTATAAGAGGTTTTTATGCAGTGCTTTCTGCAGCTGAGAAAGCTAAGGCTGGAAATGTTTATGGTAAATGTACTTAATGAAATAACGTGCATGGTTCTAACATCAGGTCTTAAACTGATGGTCCCTGGGAGGCTGGTATAAGTTAAAAACTAGTCTAGGGAGTATTTACTGTTTAAAACAAAAAAACATCTCAGTATAGTTTGATCATTTCTGCTGTTAAATGGCTTTTGATAAGCCATCTGTTAATGCTTTGTAAATAGAGATAAATTTGAGCCTAGAGTGTAAGATAGCTGTGAAATTTATCCCTCTGCCCCCACTTCCCCATTTTTTAAAAGGATGGTTAACTTGAGAATCACACTATTTCTTTAAAATGTTGTTTCTTTTACGCACATCTTCAGATAATTGTAACAAGATCAGAGGGAACAGGTTTTAGTTTGTATGTGAAATAACTGCACAGTCAGCTTGCTTATAATACTTACCTATGTTGAAATAGGGAAGGGAGAAAATTTATAAGAAACTGGTTGCAAAATCATGGAAAAGAGAAATTGTTGTATACCTTAAATGACAATTTAATTTTTAAAATTATATACTTCTCATCCTGACTATGTACCTTTACAGATTGCCAGCTGCGATTACCTCGGGACGTGTGTTTAGGATTAAACAGTGTTAAATTGATTTGCTAATGTTGTCAAGAGAAGGTGGCTACTTAATCCTAGATACTAGCTGTTGCACTGAAAGGCATATTCGCAACATTGACAATCTCTCATATTTGGCCTTTCTGCTATATTCAGCTAATTGGAAGCTGCAGCAGTAAGCAAAGTTAAGTCTCTAAGGTATTGATTCAATCGTGCACTTGCAGAAGAAGGAAGTTTGCTTTGAGCAGTGTTTCCTTGCACTTCATTCCTCGAGGGCATGGGGATCACTACTTCTACATCAGTGTAAATTACTCTGTTAGGGACAGCAGGACCTAACTTGGAAGGTTTCTTAAAGCACATTCTTAGTGTTAAAAATGTGCTAAATACTTTGTCACTATTACAAAAGTATAGAGTAGTTTTACATGGATGTGGTTCTTGGTCCCTGTCCTGTAAGTTTCTCCCTGTCAGGCTACCACTGTTTCTGTATATTTGTGTTAATTCTATGTATTGACCTGTACTGCAGCAAGACTGTCATGGGGATGGTAAAAAGGTAGTCCCATTGCTGAAGATTTTTGCTTCACTCAGCCATAGGAGCAGCTGAAGCAAAAGACAAGCCCTGTCTGTGACATATTTTCTTTTTTCCAAAACTTTATTTATTCCAAAAATGCATGGCAGCATATCACAGAAAAGGCTTAAGAACACTTTCTGCAGCTAAACTGTAACTGAGCAGTAGCACAAAGCTGTCTTGATTTGAGTTATGACCCTAAAACTGACCAACAAGGTATTCCATTCCATATATGTCATATTCAGTATAAGACTGGGTCAGTTCCTGAAACTCCCACACCAAGCTTGGGCCTTGGGGACTCTTGCATAAAGCCTAAAACCCAAGCAAGGCAGGTGCATGATTAAGCTATTTAGCACCTAATTAACAGCAAATAAGGAGAGATTTGTGCCTCTGCTCTCTCTGAAGGTTGAGCACCTGCTCTGCTGCTACAGGACTCTGTCGGGTTTGCCTTTGATCCTGATTCAAGACTAACTCTCCTTGTGAGGATCAGAAGGCCAGCTCTGCTGTTCAAGGACTCTGTCCATTCTTAGATTGTGATACAACAGTTCCTGAACCCAGTTCCAGGATCCAGCTCCCTGAGTCTGATTCCTGTTTGCTGTTGAGTCCTTCTCCCTCAATATCAGTGGTGACAGTGACATAGTTGCCATCAAGAGGGGTTTGGGTGTGATAGTTGTTTTGTATATATTTGTATATATTTCATTTTATTGTTATTATTTTCATTAAAGTAGTTTAAGTTTTCATTTCCAATCCACAAGTCTTTCTCTCTCTGTTAATTCCCTTTTTTCCTTCCTGGAGTGGGGGAAAAGGGGGTAATAGAGAACATCTGTCACTGGATTAGTGATTGCCCCAGCCCTAAACCTTGAAAAAAGCCTTTGGGATTTTGGGTGAATGTGGTGATATTACAGTTGTCTCATAGCCTGTGTCTATTTTGCCAGCTGTTGTACAGGCCCAGAAAGAGTGGTCTCTGCCCTGATGAGCTTGCTGCCTAAATAGCCAGGGTAAACAAGGGTTGGGAGGGGAAGTGGTGGCAGAGAGATGTCAACCAAGTTGCCCTCTGTGCAGTAGGTCAGTGTCAGAGCCAGGAATAGCAGAGGGTGCTTTAAGCCTTCGTCCAGTGCCTGCCTGCTGGACCACCTTGGACTGGAGAAATCAGAGAGGCAAAGGGCTCATTGCAAGGTGATTCTTTATTTAAAGCGTGGAAGAAAGGAGTAAAGTTGCAGCTGGGCTAAACTTATTTCCTCTTTGTTACAAAGGAATTTTAGAGGGCAAGTTAAAAGTTGCAACCTAAATAGCTTGTCAGTGTGCTCTTTGTAATATATTAATAGCTATTGTCAAAAGAGAGAAACGTTCCCCTGCATGTTTTCTCTCTCCGTATCTCCTGTTCTGCCTTGCTTACTAGTATTGTAGTATATTGTCTAGTTCAAAGAAACAGATTCATTAATGGATAAATTCATCATCTTTGAGTATTTAAGAACCTGTGTAAGCATTTCTTTGAGTTAATAAAAGTTATGTTTTCTCCAGATCTTGGAAAAATATATACACCTGTAGGAGCAGGAAATAGCCAATCTATACAAGTCAAATCCAAATGCAAATTGCAGCAATCATAGGAGACCTCTCCCTTCAGTTCTGGAGGGGGAGGGAGTGTGAAACACCTCTAAAACTGCTTCAGTTTCCTTCATCTTTTAAAACTTATTTTACCAAAGTTTCATTACTCTAAGTCAGAAATTAAGTAGGCAATGAACTGGTGCAGATGATGCAGAGGGGGAATGCTCTGAGGAGGATATTGCAATAATGGTGCAAGCCTGGAAGAGGGCACACGGCTATTGCTTTGTGCTGGAAAAGTCAGTGGGTTTTGAGAAACTCCTGTTAGATTCATTCTTATTATGTCTTAAACCATTAGTTCTGGGCAAAACAAATCTCCCAGAACAGCACCACGGTATCAAAACTGCTCTTGTTCTGGGGATGTGAAATTGTTTGTAAGAGTTCTTTCAGGCCTGCCTACCTTTGCCTTAAAAACTTGGAGTTCAAAGTGTAAGAAGAATTTTATCTAGTTCAGGGCTTAAAAATATCTGTGATGTGCTTGTTGCTATTACCCCTGTAACCTGCAAAAATGATCTAGTTATGGGTTATTTCATTCTATCCAAGTACTACCCTGAGAGTCTAATCTTTTCAGATCAGAATATATACAAATATTGAGCAGCAGCAGGTATTCTCAGATCTTCTAAGGGCTATGCATTTTTTTTAAGTCACCCAGCTTTAGTCTTCAAAAAGCCTACATAAGTCCCTGAGAGAGGCCAGATCCTGCCTGGAGTTTCTAGCTATGGTCCCAATGCAGTCTGCTTGTAAGAGAGAGGACATTTGATGGCAGAGTGGTCTGACTCAGTCTTCGTGCTAATGGTTTGGGTTTTTTTGGCAAGCCTATGTCTGTACTGTGTGTACAAAAATTTGCCTGCAGCACTGGTTTCTTAGAGTCTCTGGCTTCTTCATGCAGGGGAATTGTTCATGAGAGCTGTGAGCTGGAGCAGTAAACCTGCACAGCTCAGTAATGTCTAACTGATATACTGTAGACACACCAAAGGAGGCAAGGAACAGTGAGAGGACAGTCTGCAGAGCTCTCTTCTGTCTTAGAATTGTGAACCCGTGTCAAATGGGAAGGAGGGAAGCACAGAAGACAGACTGGACCCTGGTGATAAGCTGAAAAAGGGTCATATGCTAAAGGAATTAATGTGGAATTTTTGTCCTGGAAGACACATTTTGAAAGCTGGCCAATTTGTTGAGGACAGCAACAGGAGCTCCTGACATAAATAGCTTTTCCCTCTCGTCTGTCTGTTGGTGGCCCCTGACTTGTAACTGCACTGAGACCCTGCCACTCAACAGGTGTCCTGATTACACAAATAAGTGCAGTTGGTCCTTGTGTTAGCCATCCCTGCCACAGGGCCAAGGTTGAAAATGGGGCTTAGCCACTGTGAGCTATTTGTTCCTCTGTATGACCCTTCCAGTCAGGCCTGAGGCAGGCTGTTGACAGCTTTTGTGCAGACAGCACATTTTGTCCACAGAAGAGATTCAGTCTCAGCAGGTTTCTGCAGACTTGTGTTTCCAGATGAGCTCTTCAGCACTTAAAATGTAGCAAAATGTGAAGGACTTTGGGTTAGGATGCCCTATGCAGCTGGGAAAATATACAGTATGACACGTTGTTGTTACCTTTTGTAACACAGTGTATGTTGTTGCAGGCACCATTGTTTTTGCACATGCTGAAACTGTAGACAGCCAGTAGAAATCTCCCCAGGATGCAGAAAAGTACAGAAGCTCTTTCTATTGCAGAAATACCATTTCTGGTGGTAAAGAACTTTGGCTGGGGAGGGAATCATAGAAGGCAAAAACTGTTAGAGGTGAAGCTTTAGGAGATGTGCTTAGTTTCTGTCTGGGTGATTCAAAGAATCATAGAATTGTCAGAGTTGGAAAGGAACTTAAAGATCATCCAGTTCCAACCCACCTGCCATGGGCAGGGACACCTCCCACTAGATCAGGTTGCTCAGAGCCTCATCTAGCCTGGCCTTAACAACTTCCAGGGATAGGGCTTCCACCACCTCTCTGGGCAACTTGTTCCAGTGTCTCGCCACCCTCACGGTGAAGAACTTTTTCCGAACGTCCAATCTAAATCTACCCTCCTCAAGCTTGTGTCCATTCTTCCACTTCTTTTAGGGCCCAGGCCAGCAATTGCCATGATGGCTGAGGTTAGCTGGGTCAGTCGTGCTGTGGGGGGATAGTCCCCGTCTCTCACTTCAGCAGATGAGAAGTGGGCTTCAGAAGGAATATTACATTTCTTCTGGTAACTCTGCCAAGAAAGAGAGGAAATCCATAATTTGAGCAAAATACTTCAACTTTTTTTGTAGAGTGGGGTGTTAGGAAGCGGGAAATGAAAAATCCTCTACAATAGGTTGCCTAGGGTGGCTTTTATGCTGGAACACTCTCTCAGGCTGTAAGAAATGTTAACTTCTCTTTCGTATTTTAACAAAGGAAGCTTCCATCAGGAGTGCATGCAATTGGAAACACACGTTAGCTCAGATCATGTGTTTCCTGTCATCTTTCTAGGATGTTGTGCTATACTTCAACTGCTTTCTGATTCAGGGCTGTGTAGGTCTTGGTAAAAATAGCGGTCCTTCCTCAGTGAGTCAGCTTACAGCAGTCTTGAAGTTCACTGTTGGGTGATTTCTGTGTGAACTTGAATGCCAAGATCTTAATTTCATGGAGCTCTTAAGCATGTATTGAATTTTAAGCATGTGGCTTAGTATTTTGCTAGGTTGCATACTAAGAAAGATCAAGGTGTTAATTGACTGCTGGACAGTGGTTGCTCCACAGCATTTTACGTAGCATTTGTTTTTATAAGGTAGTTTAGTCTCCTGAATCTTTAGATGTTTAATCCAGCTGCTGAAGTGAGAGGTACTTGTTTTAAGTCAACCACTCAGTGTAGATGTGTGATGTCTGCTGATTGTCTCTTGTCATCATGGAACAATTCTTAAAGATTTGCACTTATAGAAAGTGTGTTGATCATAGCATAGTCTTTGTAAGCAAGAAAAGGGTCTTTTTTATCAACTAATTAATTGATATAATGATGCCCTTTTTAACTTTCTAAGATTTGAGAACTGTTCTTGTGCACTGCGGTGATGCTCATCACATTTTTTAATGTATACTGGGAGGTGCTGTTGAGGAAGCAAATCAGATTATCAGATTCTGTCTCAGCACTTGATTCCATCACTGGGCTTGATTTAACTTCTCTTCTGGTAAAGGGGATCAAATGTCTCTGACCAACACTTGAAAATCATTGAGTTCAGTCTCAGCTGCCCTAGTATTGGCAAAGGCAAGGGATGTCCCAGTCCAATTTCTACGTCCCCTTTCTCATGGCCTCTATATGTTCTGTCCTCTTTCTTGCCTCTATTCTGAATAAATGTCTGGGAAGTAAGAAGATGCTTCAAAGACTTGTTTAAATTAATCTCTCTTCAGAATTGCTATACAGAGGAGGCAGTCTGGATGAATAATGTATCTATTAACAGTAAAGCAAACAAAAAGACAAAACCAAACCTTCCAAAACCCCAGCGGACTGTTCCCATATAGTCTTCCCCACCCAACACTTTTCCCTTCCAGACAGGAACTGTTGATTTGCATGGAAGAATGAGGTGTTTGTTACAGGAGTAAATGCACCAGTGAACTGGTACTTTGGACCAAGCCAATGTGTGACTTTCTTCTGAAATTTCTCTTCAGCAGTAGGAAGATCAAGACCTGTATCCTAACTAGAAAAGTGACCAGCAGTGTAAGATTGGGCTGCTTTTTTGACCTTGGATTCACCTTTTTCAGAGCCTTGGAAATTACATCTAGGCTTAGTAGGGTTTGTGCATTGAGCTCAGGATATCTGGTTGGGTCAGTATGTGTTGGGAGGGGATTGTGACATGAGTGCATTTTCCATCACTGTGCAAGCTGGTAACTTCAAATGTGTACCTGGGGAGAACTTAGCTGAGGATTGAGTGTGGGGAGGAGAAGCTTTTTAGAGTAACAAATGGAATTGGATGTAGGCAGAGAGCCTGAACTCTGTCTGGGAGAGTAATAAGCAGTGAGGAGGCTGCTGGACCTGACCTGACTTTTCAGTGCTGTGCTTTCCTCATCTCAGACACTATCTGGTCCCACCAGCTCCTGCAAGTACTCCCTTTTAAAAAGGAATTCCTCCTTTTGCAGCTTAGGCTAACTCTATAAGGTTTTTTTGTTTGTTTGATTTTTAGTTTTTGTTGGTGTTGGTTTTTTTTAAATTAAGAGCTCATAGCTTCCTAAATTCAGTTTTATTGGGTGTGGCTCTACTGATCATAAACTTATAGTTGCAAAGCTTTCTAGGGGATGAAAAGCTTTTCTGTGTGTGGTTGCTGGTTTTGTTTAGAATGGGTCACATGTCCAGGAATGCAGTCAAATTATAATGGTGACTAAGTACCGGAAAGCATAGAGAAGGAGAGGAAAGGGTGTGCAGAAAAAAAGAAGCCTAAGGCTATGGAAGGAAGGCTGGGAAAATGAGTATCTGGCTAGGCCCCAGGGCCA
Organism: Bucco capensis; assembly: GCA_013396975.1. Classification (NCBI taxonomy): domain Eukaryota; kingdom Metazoa; phylum Chordata; class Aves; order Piciformes; family Bucconidae; genus Bucco; species Bucco capensis. The sequence goes on from VWZO01006671.1 coordinate 45,895, forward strand.
GGTTAGAGATTCCTACACCCATTAACAACCACAGGAGATGTTTATTTACAGGGAGCTAATATTTGTTTTAAAAATGACAGAGTATCCAAAAGTTCCGCTTTTTGGAAGTGGATTGGGGCTCAGTAGGGGTGGGAGGAGGGAACTGGTTCTGATCAGGCATCAGTGCCCGTCTCTCAAAGATCTTCACTTTATCCTGTGCATCTAGGGACACTGACTTTTGAGAAATGCATGAAAGGAGGATAAACTCTTATCTAGTAATTGGTTCACAACCATTCATTGCAAAGGATAACTTCAAGAGTTTCTTTGTGCTTTTCTGGTATTTTCTACCTAAACAGCTCCACCACAGATATGGAATAATTATGTTTATGGTATAAGAAAGATGGGAGCTAAAGATGCCTTTTCCTCACCTCTTTAGTCAACCCTGGATCATGAAAGCAAAGCAGATGTTGAACAGCTGTTTGAACTGAATGTTCACGTAGACTCTGAAGAGACATTGGTCCCAGGTCTCTGTGGTACCTACCTTTTGTCACCTCTGGATCTGCATTGATCTTGGCTTGTCTCAGCTCATCCCAATAGCTGATTTGTATCCCAGCAGCTGCTTATGGACTGTACTTTCTCTTTTAGTAACTTTGTCTGACTGTAAGTAGAGAATTTTCCAGCAGTGTAGTGGAATTCTCTATCCTTTGGTGAGCTGCTGCGAAAGACAGTCTGTCTTAGGACATATGTGCATTGGGTGGCTATACAGATGAATGAATTTTATTTTTAGTTTGAACGTATCTTGATTTCTAATTATTGTATCTGGTTTTGTGATTGTCAGACAGGTGAGGGTCTGAAGCAATTTCTTTACTAGTCTTCTGGCTAGACATGCGCTCCTGGCTTCTACTCCTGGCTGGTGTTTCCTCCATCTGTTCTTGTATGCTGTTGTTTTTATCTTAACTGGCTTTCTTATGTCTCTATTAGAAGAGTGATGTCCTGTTTCTCTGGTTGTTCTGGTAGTTTCCATATAATTTTGTTTTGATTACATTTTGTCTGAACCTGTGTTGCATTCAGTGTACTAGACCAGGTCTTGATCTGATTTAAGGCTTGTATGCTAGTGATCATCAGGGATGGCTTTCTTTGCTGATAAGCACCCACTCTGCTCAGTGTTCCTTTCTCGTCAACTCTTACAAGTGTGCTTGCTCTAGCAAGCATGGCTCAGGCACCATCAATGTTTGCCAGTTCATTGTTTGTGGAACCAGAGTGAGAGCATACCTGTGACCAACTTGAGTGTATTCGTTGTCTGTATAACATCAGTCCTGGTAGCTAATCTCATCTCTCTTCCTCTACAGAGCAGCTGGCATTCCAGTGAAGGAAAGGGTGAAAGTATCTCAGAACTGGAAGCACGGACGCTGCCGGAAGGAGACAGTTCTGAAATGGAAATGCAAGCAAGTGGCTCCTTTCTCTTCTTCTTTGTTCTGTGTCAGCTGCTGCATGGCCTTGGGCTTACCTCTGTTGTTTCCTGCTCCTTGTGATCCATGGAGTCTTACAAGTGATGTCACTGACCTGTTTTGGGTGTTTGCTGGCTAGCTGGATATGGGGTAATTGGAGTTGCTTTCTTGCCCTTGGGATTCACCCTAGGAGTCAAGAGTTCCTTTCTTAGTAAGAGCCTGAATTTGTCATTGTTCTGTTCTGTGCAGTTGTAGTCAGATTTAGCAATCTTTACTACAGAATCAAACTTTTATGTTCCTGTCTGTTGCTGTGTACCATGTGCAATGTTCAGTCCTGGTGTCACAATGACAATACCTTGATCGTAGACGTGGACTTGTGCGTGCCCTCAGAATGCTTGGTTTGTGTTTTATCCTGGCCCCCGATTTGGACGTACAAATCTAAAATTCTGTCATTCTTCTACCTTATGTGTCTCTTCACTGAAAAAAATTATATCTGTTTGACATTAATGAGAGGAGACTATTGTTAAATTCTTGCTTGCAAAGGTATACATGGCTTTCAAAGCAAAGCATAAGGTGTGTCTCTTGTCTGAACAGCACATCCATATTTTCAGCCTTCACATCATCAGACAGAAGGAAAAATGAGAAAAACTATAGTTTCCTGGCCTCTGAAGAACAGGGGGCTGCTACTGAGCTTTCATGCCTTTTTTGTGCTGTGTAGATTGAAGTGGTGGATAATGTGCCACTGCTTGTCTAAAGTCCTGGGAACAGCTGTAATAAGCGGAGTGGGTTTTGGTGCAGTTTATATACCTGCCTTTGAAGTGCTTGCAACCATCTGTGAAGACAGGCTCTGTGGATGTTAGAGATCATTACTAAACCAGCTTCCCAAGTGAAAAGGCAAGAACTGATTTAATGAGGCCACCATCCAAATGGCATCCTCTAATTTTCATTTATCCTGCTTCAAATTTGTTACTTCTTATGAAAAAGTAATTGAAAAAGGTAAAAAGCTAAACTGTAGCAGGAGGAGAGCCACAGAAACTGACTGTAGTCTAGGTAAGCTGGATATTCACTTGCTTTTAGAGGACTGCGTAGGAGTGGAGGAAGGAAGGGGAAATCAAAGCCCACCTAAAACCAGAGCTGCTGCTCCAGAGGTGCATCTTATTTTTTCAGTGCATATGACCAAGTCCCAGATGGACACTATAACCTATGCCCAACTGCTCTGTCTGTGTAACTAAAAGCCTGTTACTGAAGATGAATGCAGGCAAGCAAGAACCTTCTATATAATAAGCATTCTTGTCCTCTTACTTGTTTCTAGTTCCTCATTGTGAGGTTATGAGGTGCAGCTCTGCGTAATGGCTGTGTTGACACAAAGTCATGACTTTTGAGGATGAATGATCTATATAAACAGGAGACAGGTTTTTATGAGAAGGCCTCTTGCTTCCAAAACCTATTGTTCCTGAGTAGTTTGAAAACTGAGAGGATGCTTTATGGAAGGGCTTTGATTTTGCTCAATGTTTGCATGGGTATTGGTGCACTCAGCAATGACTGCAGAGTGGAGATAATTTCATGTGTCATTGCCCCATAGGACATGAGCCCTATGTCTCCTTGTATCTGGCCATGCTGTATCCAGAAGGCCTATTTGCTGACTCTGGTGATCACACAAAAGCAAGATCTTGGGCAAAGAGCTCACTGCCTAAGTGTGCATTGTAGCCTGATCTATTTTCTATATTTTGGTTTTGTTTCAAGAATAAATGAGCTTCTTGTCGTGACAAGACTTCATTCAGATATTGCTTGAGTGTCTCTTTCTCTTATTGGACTCCCAGAAGGTGAAGTGTATTTTCCACTTGTAACTTCATTCGTCAAAATACTTTGGAACAGCCCCTTTAGCCATCCAGTGCTCTTGGCCTGGAACTTGTGACAGTCCCATAGATAGCAAGGGGTGGAAAGGGTGTGTGGGCTCTTCTGAATGATGGGCAAGAGAAATCAAGAGGTTGCTCTGCAGTTGCTTTTGACTCAGCAGTGGAAGTGGCATGAATGTAGAAAAATACTTCTACATGATGAGCACAAAATTCTTGGATAGCTTTCAGGCTTACCCTGCTGCTTACGTATCAGTATACAGAGAATGCACCTCCTGTCTGTAGAAAGGCTTGTGTTATTTGATGTGACCTGCTCCCCTGCTCAGATGTGTGTGAAACAGTGGGAGCTTTTTTGTCTCGGCTGGGCATCAGTGAATAGTGTGTGGGATCAAGATGTTGCCCCAAGAGCCTCATTTGAAGGCTTTGTTAGAAATGCTTGGCATAGCTCACACATGCCTGATAGTCTAGTTTCTTAAAAAGTACAAGGCTCTTGAAGAGAGGTCAGGGAGCCTTAAGTATTTCCTATCTAAACTCACTAGACTCTTGGCCATCTTCTCTTTCAGAGATTCCATGTTTCCTTTTCCTTAGATCTTGGTTAGAAAAATGTCAGCAATGTGATCTGCTCTGTATGTTGCTGAAGAAGCTTCACTTCTTAGCTGTGCTACTATATTAAGTCTTACTTTCACATGTGATCAGGAGCTCCAAGTTCATGGTTTTCTTCAGTGGGCATTTGCTTTTGTTGATATATTTACTTATATAGTATTTTGTGTGTGTGTGTGTGAGGTTTTTTATTTTGTTTTCTTCTCCTGACTCCAACCCCCTGCCCAACCTGCTCTCTGTTTGCAGTTTGATGCCCTGGATGGAGCTGGATGGCGAGTATCTCTACCTGTCTCAAGCAGAGAACATCCAGGCTTACCCTCTCTGTCCAGAAGGTACAGGTTTGCAGCGTCACCCTCAAGCTATCTTCTCTGGCCACCAGGAGGATGTATGTCGCTTTGTTCTTGTCAACTCCCACATCGTCAGTGGAGGGGGGTAAGTTGGGTGAATAAAGGAGCCCAAGGAGTGCGGCAGAGTGTTGTGTTAATTCCAGCACAGAGTAGGGGCATCAATCTTGCTACATAGTGTCCTTGTCCTTGTCTAGGTTCAACTGCTGCTGCTTCCTCTTGTGTATTTTGATCTGTCCTGAAAAAGGTTCTACTGCAGCAGTGGAGGAGATGAGTCTCATGCTGTTGAGAAACGGACACTTTATAAGGTCTTGTGAACTTGTATAGATGTTCACAGGATTGTTGGATCAGGATTGACTGATCAGGCAATCCTGACTGATATGTGGTTTTCATTTTTCTCTTTTAGGATCGGGGTAGCTAGAATTTGTTCTGCTATTCAGAACTGCTGGCTAACTGGGACTGCAGTGATGCACAAAGCTTTCTAGAGACAAGTGTATGTGCTGATATAATTGTGGAGAGGGGGAAAACTGCCAGGCATTACAGTACATGCACACTTCTCCAATTAATTTTGCATTTGGCTGGCCTTTTTAATTGCAGCAAATCACAGAACTGTTATTTATGAAGGTTTAGCTATTAATATACACAGCACTTAAGTACAGCATTGGGAGAAGCAAGCATGACTATTTGCCCTGGATATCTTGAGACTCTCCCCTGTGAACTGTAGCCCAAAATTCATGTAAGAATGAAGTCATGCATTTAAAGTTGTAGTAACTGTATTGGTTGAAAAAAGTCTAAATGTATTTAGATGTAGTTAATTCAAAGCACAATACCCTGCATTGCTGCTCTGAAATGAATGAAAAGTTGAGGCTTGAAGATAGGTGAGAATTACCTTTCACTTATTCTCTTACTCCAGCCGTTCAGCGTTTAGCCAGGATTCTGGCAAGCTCAAAGCTGCTCTGCTAGTTTCGGCAGCTTAACACAAAATGAAGAGTGGAAAGATAGCCAGGAAGATTTTCATGCGTCGCGGATCAGGCTTTGAATGGCCAGATGTGGGACTGCAAGAAAACTGGTGATGTGCAAAGAGTGGAGGGTTAATAATACTGCATGAATTTCAGCTCCCATGAGAGATCGATCCTGGTCTTTTTGAGGCACTCCTAAGCACTAATTGGAACGTCCATATTCAAGGTAGATGCAGTTGATAGACTTTCTGCCTGGGAATTTGTTTTTCAGAGATGGAAATGTCATCCTTCATAAGATGCATGGCTCCTATAGTGTGAAGTTCTCTGCACATGAACAGGAGGTGAACTGTGTGGACTTCCAAGGTGGCCTTATTGTCAGCGGCTCCCGGGACAGAACAGCAAAGGTGAGCAGTGATGTTCCAGCAGGCGTTGCTGCAGAGGTGACCTCAGAGGTCTTGTGCCATGAATGTTTAAGTGTCAGCAGAACTGTTGTCATCCCTGTCTTGTGTGCCTACAGGAGAAGCACTGGCTATCTTAGCATTGACTCATGTCTCTGAGAAGATGCTTGCTGTGCCAAGCTTTTGAGACAAACATCTGGTAGTACTTTATGGCATCAGCTTCTGTTTTGAACTAGGAAGCGCAGAAGGTGGAAGCTGATGTTTTGTTTCTTTCCCTATACATCTCTCTAACACTGTAGTGGAGACGCATGCCAGTTAGTCTGAAATTTGGCATATGCATCTCTCTATTGATCTCTTTAAGAGATAGGATGATGTCTTTTCCAAATCTGTGGGGTTGTGTTTTGTTTATTCATGTTTTTTCGTGGTTGGATTTTTTTGTGTTTTGTTCGTTTGTTTTGTTTTTATGGTTGCTGATTTGCAAGCTAGGAGTGAAGTTAGACTATAAATACTGTTAGCTTCCATTTTGCATCCTGGGCTGCATCAGGAGAGGCATGACCAGCAGGTCTAGGTAGGTGATTCTGCCTCTCTACTCTGCCCTCGTGAGGTCCCACCTGGAGTACTGCATCCAGTTCTGGCGTCCTCAGCATAAAAAAGATGTGAACCTGTTGGAATGAGTCCAGAGGAGGGCCACAAAGATGATTAAACGATTGGAGAACCTCCCCTATGAAGACAGGCTGAGAGAGTTGGGGTTGTTCAGCCTGTAAAAGAGAAGGCTTTGAGGGCATCTTATATCAGCTTTCCAGTACCTGAAGGGGGATTATAAGATAGAAGTGGAGAAACTTTTTTAGGGGGTCAGATTGTAATAGGACAAGGGGGAATGGTTATAAACTGAAGGAGGGGAAATTTAGATTGGAAATTGAGGAAGTTCTTTACCCAGAGGGTGGTTAGGCACTGGAACAGGCTGTCCAGAGAGGTTGTGGATGCCCCATCCCTGGCAGTGTTCAAGGCCAGGCTGGATGTGGCCCTGGGCAACCTGGTCTAGTGATTGGCATCCCTGCCCATGGCAGGGGGGTGGAACTAGATGATCTTTAAGGTCCCTTCCAACCTGGCCATTCTATGATTCTTTGAGTTTTCTCTTCCAGTTGGCGTCTCTGAATCCTGTCACATAATTCTTGACTATTTTTAAGGCAGAACCTTGTTGATTTTTGTTCTTCTGGATCTAGTTGGCAGCGCTGTATTCCTAAATTGACTTGGAGCGTTGCTTTTCTGAGCTGTAAACAGCTCTGTTTTAGTGAACTCCATGTATTTATTTCACCCTTGTCCTGCTAGCATGATGCAGTACCTGTAGCATCTTCACAACCACTTATTGTATTGTTGGAAGTGGTTGCTGTGTGCCCAAAGGTTTGGCTGCTGCTCAGGGTGGGCTCTTGGTCCCCAGTACATATTACAGAGCATTAATGGAGGTAAGAGGAAAAACTACTCTTCCTATTTTGCAAGAGGGGAAGTTGGGTCACTTAAATGGCTCTTTCAAGGTTATATAGGAAGTATGAGGTAATAGGTAACCATCTGATGGGTTGCTGAGCAGCATGACCCTATCTGTTCTTACTGGTCCCTCTGTGTGGGTGTATTCCTGGGTAAAATTACAGTAGAGCAGTGTTTAAATGCAAAAGGCACTGCTGAGGATACTACTTGCCTCCTGGGAGTAAGGCCTTGATACTGCTTTATCTCACATTTAAGGAAGGCTACTCCTTTCTGTTCTGTGGAGGCTATTTGCTGGGAGAGTGCGTTCTTGCTAATTCCGTGGCAGACAGATGACAGATCTCCCTGACCTTGAGAACAAATTCCTGAAGGCCAGAGGGGAATTTAAGGCTGTTTTTCTTGGAGCTAGTGTGAGACCTTGCCCACCCAGTGCTCCCCACAGCCTAGGCTCTAGGGTTGTTCACCTCTATTTTTTATCATCTCTTTTGTAGGCTGCCTTGTTTGCATGAATGAGACTCTTGGAGGATGGAAGGGAATCCCTACCAGACTTTTAAAGGGGCTCTAAGTGTCTAAGCTATTGAGGGCTCTGCTGAGTGTTGATTAGGACTAAGCCCTGAAGAGCTGCTAATGTACATTCCTGTGTGATAGGCACCAGATAGTGTGCTCTGAGCAATATTTTTAACCTGCAGAAGATAGGGATGCCTTAAAAGAGTTAAGCTTTTCTCCTGCTTTTGCTGACACTAGGTGCTAAATTCCCCGCTGACAAGAATAGCCTGCAATCCTGGGCATTATCAACAAACAAACAAATAGGGCACTCCCGGCTTTGAAGTCTTGAAGTGAAATGTTGGGAGTTGGTTACAGAGAACTAGGGAACTGGAATCCCGTAGGCCAAGAATGAAGACAAGGTGCGGAAAATGAGGGGAACGAGCAAAGGCCCCAGCAAGAATCTAAGTGGCTTTATTAGGACCCAGAAACAAAGGTGGGGGTGGTGAGCTTGTGGTGGAGAGGGATGTGCATGTATGTACTGCTAGGGGAGGGAAAAGGTTCTCTCACATTATCAGTGAGGAGGGGCGGGGGGGAACTATTGAAAATAGCCTGGGATATACTTAAGAAGCTTGGTCAGAAGGGGATAGGTTTATAGAATGTATTTTACAAGATAGCAAATTATTAATTTGATTGTGATTGATTTGAATGATTCATGATGATATGAACATAAATTTTTCAGAGGTAGTGCAAAGTCTTCCCACACTGTTCAAGAGAACAGCAGACATTGAACAAATCCAATTTCTTGTTTATTTAACTATAGAAGATGAGGAGGTTCTGTGTTGAGTGCTTCCCTAGAGAGCATGTGATGATGGGGATGCTCTCTGTTACCAGTGAGATGTAAGGTCATACTCATAAGCTAAATCCTTAAGTGCTTTTTTCTGCCAGTGATTGAAGGCTCTGGTCATCACTGATAAGTAATGGGAGTTCAGGGAAGGTGAGCATGGCAGTTTTGGCAGCTGTTCCATCACAACTTTAGCAGTGTGTATCCTACCTTCTGCATCTTCTGGTTGATGTGACATAATGTGCATTTCTCTCCTTAGGTTTGGTCCCTGTCCGCAGGCAGAGTTGGGCAGTGTCTACATACAGTGCAGACAGAGGATCGAGTGTGGTCAATTGCTATTAGCCCATTATTAAGGTAACTGAGATCTCTTTATTGCTAATTTCCAACAGAGAGAAGTAAAGGAGTTGGACAGACTGTGTCACCACAAATCTTTCCAAGGCACCAACATGACACTTCAGGGACTTGGTTTGGGTGGATGCTAATCAGGTGCTTCTGCCTGCAGCTGGAGATCAGGGAAGAGTGTGTGGTCTTCGTTCCACCTAACAGTAGAGAGATAAGTTCATAAAGAGGCTGTGAAAATGGTCGTGTGTTCTTGTTACGGTTTCAGATGGACCTGTGCCCTCTTACTTGCGGAGTGAACTCTGACTTGCTATTTAGAATCAATGAGCCAGATCTTCTTGAAATTTTCTGTACTGAAAAGATGCCAACTTGTGTTCTCCTTCTCTGGCAGAAGAGATGCTAAGCAAAAGGGTGCCTGCATGGTAGCTGTGTAGAGTGGGTAGATCTTTGTTTTCTTTGAGCATACTGAACTGGGAGAGATGGAAATGGACTTCAGGGATGAGGTTTTCCAGCCTTTATTGCCTGTAGCTCTGTTCTTCTAGCGTGGGCATAATGCTACTACAAGCGTGAGAGGCAAGGACAGTACCTACAACAGTGTCTTTCAGGGTGTTCTTTCGAAGTGCTTCTGTGCTTGAGGAAGCACGAATCTGAGAAACTTAAACTCTTGTCATTAAAATCTTACACTGACCAGCAACAATCTGTCTCTTTGGTTCACTGTTAAGCTGGTCTACTGCATGCGAGAGAGATTTTTCCCTCAAGTAAGCTTCTTGTTGCTGCCCGTGTGATGTCTGCAGCTAGTGAATTTTAGGCTTATGCAAAACCGAAATACTTCCTACAACTGCTGTCTTCACTAGAGTTCTAAGCTTGTTTCGCAGACAGCAGAAGCTTGGTGGTACAGAGCTAGTGACATTACCAGGGGAACTACCCTGGAGGCCTGATATAATTTTGCTGTTCTGTTTGAGACTGTTTTTGAAGAAGCACAATGGACTAATGCTGCTACAAGATGTAAAATAGAAGCCCTTTCCGGTTGTCATGCTGCAAGGGCCACTTTTTTAACAGACAGACTCTGACTCTAGCACCACGGCTGGTTAGAGCCCAGTGGCATGCTGCTTCCTGTTCCTAAGTGATGACCTGCTGAGGTGGCCTCTTGTTAGGACACTGTTCCTCTCCCTGATGTGCGCACTTGTGCACACTCTCTGTCACAATATTTACCCACAGTCTCCCTACCCCCCCTTTCCTCCCTGCAGGATGATAAATGGGAGGTGGTGGAACAGCTACTCAATGAACAAGTGGGCTTAAAATGTGCACTTTTTTTATGAGACTGTGGACTGTACCAGCTTTCCCTGCTAGCCTACCCTGCTGCCCTCCCTTACCCCTCCATATTTTGAGGAGGGGTGGTGTGGAGAATTAGAGCTAATTAGCCACGTCATTAATTCTTCAATTTGACGGCTGATATAGCAGGGCCTGAAACACGCTGCTGACCTCGTATAATGGGAACCCTGCTCCTTAACATATTGATGATGGGAGAAGTTAATTAAAATTCCACAGAGAGAAGGTGTCGGCTAACCTATAAACCTGTCGCTTCTCAGAACAAATCACAGCCATCCTAGAAGAGAGAGAGGATCAGAGCAGGAGGGCATGCGGTGGGGGAGGGCCAGGGCAAGGGGCAGGGGAGATGAATTTTTCACTAATAGGTTTTATTGCTTGCTGTCTAATGAAGGTGAGTATCAAAAAGATAATATCTAGTTTCTAGCAAGGTCTGCTTTGGGGAACACTGTGGTTTCTGTTTTATTTGCGGGAGTCCATGTTTCACCCATGTACATTCCCTATGCACTTGTGTGTGAAGCTTTTCCTTCCTTGCAGTCCCTGTCCTTCTTACCAGAGCTTGGATGCACAACCTGAGGCTGAATGTGGCCTATAATCTCCACTTCCTCCTAAACATTTGATGTGCCCTCGCTATTCTCTCTTTTCATATGAATGGATAGTTTTGCTGGTATAGAATTGCTGTAGATTGAGGCTCCAACCACCTATTTTTGCTCATTGTTGCTGAGAACCCCCTAGCTCCCTCTGCTATGGATGTATAGAGGTCAGGAACAGCTCAAAACAGTTGTGCATGGTGGAGTAGGAGCAGGGAGGGCTTCTTTAGCTCTAGCCATTCAAAAATGCTTTGGAGAGGTGGCTGTTTCCTGACCTAGAGATTTTCCAGGACTAGGACTCTCTAGAGTAGTCAGAGTTGTAGTCTTACTGAACTTCAGCTGTTAACGGACAGGACTGAAACTTGTCTTCTTGCTTTTCAGTGATACCTCCCTTTGTGTGAAGCTTCTTCAGAAAGTATACCATGTGCTTCTGACCCACAGCTGGGATTTCTGCTGTCTGCTCTAGTCCTGCTCTGCTGGACTGCTGCTCTAATGGCCAGTGCCTGTACACCCCAACTAAACTTCAGAGACTTGTGCTCTTAAAATGCAGCTCCTCTGGCTTCAGACATCTTTCTTGGGTATTCTGCTTTAATTTGTCCGTAGTTTCCCTGTGTTACTACAGAGATCCTCCTCCAGATGTGCTGAGCTAGGGAGGAGGCTTCCTTGCAATTCTTGTAGTGATGTCAGGCTGGATGTTTAGAGGATCACAAACAGAATGATGTCCTTAAGGAAGTTTCAGTAGGGTAAAAGGGTACGAAGAGTAGTGGATCTTCTCTTCTTACTGTGCAGGGGAGAACTGTGTTTAGTCCTTTGCATAGCGTTTTCAGCCATGGAAGTACCTTCACATTCATGTTTGTTATTGGAACTTCATTACTCTGGGGATCCCTATCAGTTCCCTGCTGGTTAGTGGGGATGGGGAGGGCATTGTGTTCCTTCTGGGTTTTCAGCATGTCTTCTACATAGCTGTACTGGTCAGTGTGCTTGGGACAGCAGGTCCCACATTGCCTGTCACATCACAGACTAGAGAAGAGTCTGAGAGAATCCTCAAAATAAGATGTCTCTGCTTGCTCCAGCAACTCTTCTAATTGGTCTCCAAAGCTGTCCTTCTCCATGGATTAGTAAAACGCTGTACTTGCAGAGAGGCTGTGTACCCTAAACCATGTTTCTTGGCTGCTTGTAATCCCCTTCCCCCCAAGTTCATTTGCCTTCTGAACTCTGCGTCATGTAGATGCTAAACTACTGCTTACTGCAGTGTCTTGTGTGCTCAGGGACCAGGACAAGCCTGAGTGCAGTGGACCAATTCAAATGTACAAAATAAGATAAAACCCAAGGGGTTTCTAGTGGAATAAGTGGCACTGCCTTCATGCTTTGTGATTCCCTGAGGTGGCAGTAGCCAGGGAAGAGAAGTGACCACTGTACACTGTTTCATTTGAGGGATAGGTTTATAGAGAAAATCAGTAAAAATTGTCTGGTATTTATGGCTGCAGAAACATAAGGTTTGTGATATATGTTATACTACTGAAATATTTCTTTCTTTAGGGGAAAATTTGTTGCATTTTTTCCACCTAGTGACACAGAAGCTTGTAAACTGAAGGGGAAAGAAAAAAGTGGACCTTGGTATTAAATACATTACTAATCTTGGATTCAGAAATTCTTTGGTATTGGTTAGGAAAGTATTCAAATCTAAGCTGGCTTCTCCTTTTTATCTGGCCACTGGCGTTTATGATGAGAGCTGGTATTCCCATGTTGTACTTGAAATCTGTCAGATTTTAAGCCAAGAAAAGAGATGCTGGAGACACAAAAATGACTTTCAATGTGCAACTATAGATAGAGAGCTAGGAAACCTTTGATGTAATTTGGGGCAATATCAGGCAACTGTAATGTGCCATATTGCAGTAGACATGTGCTGTGGGTGTATAAGTATACAGGTTTGTTCCAGAGAGGAGGGGAGTTTGTACCAAAGACTAGCTATCTGCATTGAATGTTTAAAATGAGTAGTTCTGTGAGCAGCTGAACTGAAAAAGCTAGGCTTGCTCTTATCTCTTCTACTTCTGCAGTGTTTTAGTTGATACCTGACTCCTTAATTGTTAACATGCTAATCTGAATCTCTGTTAACCTAATGGCCTCTCCCGTGGAATATTATGGGGAAGTAATACCTGGGGAGACCTCTGCCCCTGTGGGCAACCTCAGACAAACTGTTAAACGTACCCAAAATGTACTGCGGAAAGGAAGGAACAGAAAGTTTACTGACAAGTATCTTGACTGAATGGGCTTCTCTTCCATAGGGAACAATCAAAATGATTAATTTTGAGGGCTTCTCTGTAATAGTTATCTGGAAACTTTTCATGAAAGTGGAACAATGTGATCTTGTAGATTGCATTAGAGCAAAACAACCCACTTGAGTCAGAGCAACTTTGCAGTGGTTTTAACTGTACAGCTGAAGCCCTAATGTGGAGCAGTTAAAAAGGTTTGGTGATGTTCTCCCGCACCATCATTTCTTGCTCCACTTTTATCAGCAGATATCCCCTATTGCATATCAAGATGTGTTGTTGGCTGTAGTAGTGCTCTGTTGTGACCTAGCTTTGAGCAGTTAACCTCTCTTGAGCCTGCTAGGACTTGGGAGAAGTAACTGGGTTTTATTCTGGTTTATGCATTGCTAGCAAAAGAGCATGCAGCAATAGCTCTGCTGTCCTTGGGGATCTCTGTAAAGCCTGGTTGGTTTGAATAATTGAGAGGGGTCTCTGACCTGCAGCTGTTTCTTAAGCAGGGGCAGGAAGAACCTGCTCAACTGTGAGATCCCAGGGTGGACTTGCAGAGTTAGTGGTGGTGTTAACTACCATCTCTTACTGACCTTAGAGAGTGATCTGGATGTGGGTTTCTAGATATATGCAATAGTCATAACTGACTTGGTGCTCTTTCACCCCAAAGCTGAAGAACAGGAAATGAGTATCAGTTTCTCCCCTCTGGAGCGAAAATGACACCTGTGTTTTATCCTTGTGCCCTGACTGTTCCCTTGATGTTGGGAGGAAGAAGACTTTGTTTTACCTTCTTTAATTGTGTGATAATGGCTGTATTTGGTCTTCTTCACATGGCTGAACAGATGAACATACATGCCTGTTTTCCCTCTCCTCTAGAAACAAACACATATGCAAACACTACTGTAGGTTGCAAAGCTGCAATTTACCTTCACTTCAGTTTTCCTTTTGCCCTCTGAAGCTCATGGGACTGATGACTTGCTCTGTTTTTGACACGTTTAGCCAATATTCTATATATTTTTGGGGACTTGAGTTGGCTCAGTAGTGGTTGTGAGCAGGTGAGCAGGTTTTGGGAGGCAGTAGCTAACTGAGTTGGAACCCAGACATCTCTTTCTAATCCTGTGGATCTGTTGCATATTGAAATTTTCTTTAATTTTTTTTTCTTACTCCTGCAGTTTTTACTCATCTTTGCCTTTGCTTGAAGGTAGAGTCTGTCTCATAAAGCTTGAAGGAAGCATCTTTCTTGTGCTACTTGGTTTGCACAGGGGAATCCATATCTGTTTAATTGTTGTGAAAAGAAGAAATGTAGTTTAGGGGGTTGGCAGCCTTATGGTTTGAAGTTTCTGTTTCCAGTTTGTGATCATTTTCTCTTTGCTTTTTAAATTCGCAAGAGGAGAAGGTAACTTCACCAGACCTTGGCTGCTGTTTACCTTTGCTTGACTGTGCAGTGTGCCTTTGTTTTTCCACCTTTGATCAGCGTCCTGCCAACAGATAATTTAGCAATTGCATCCTAGGGTGGAAGTGTGGAGTTAATGTTAAAATTAAGAGGGTTTTTTTCCTTTCCTAACTTCTCTGGCTGCTGGAGCAGAGAAGGGGAGAGGGGAGGTGAAGGGGGCCATAAATTCTAGACCTGATGATTCCGCTCCTTGTAGAGAAATGAAAGCCTCTGATGTCTCTTCAGCGCTTTCATTAACATTTAAATTAAGGGTTTGTTTTTCAGTCGGCTTCAGTCACAGCCCTTTCATAGCCTGACACATGGAGGCTGTTCTCTCTCTTTTTCTCTCCTTCCCTTTCTAGCTTGCAAGTCAGTGTACAACAGTAATCACTGCCATTTTTTTTCTGATCTCTGAGGAGGGCAGCGACCTAACAAGCTGTACCAGAGGTTCAAAGAGGATCAGAAATGGAGTGCAAAGGTAGATGGGCAGGAGGATGCCAGGTTTCACTCCTACAATTAGAGCGGTGTCTGTTCCCTCCCTTGCCTTTCAAAGGGCTGCTTTTGGAGGCAGGGAGGGACAGAGGGATGGACCTTTCTTGCACGGTGAGAGCCCCAGGTGCAGATGCCTCTAAGGCTAAACTTCCACTGTCACTCCTCCCAGATGGGGCTAGAGGTGTCACTCAGAGGTTGTGAGCTTATGCTTTGAGGTGGGAAGTGGAGCTGTAGTGTCCTAAGATAGCAGCCTAGCCCCTCTAAAGGAGTGTTGATTCACTCTGAGGACAGCTGGAGGCTGGTCCTCAGCCTACCATTGGCATTTCAAAGGAGGGTGATAGTGGAGGATATTGCTCTGAAATAAGAAACCTGCCTCTGTATTTCAAGCTAAGTCATGTCTGCTCTCAGCACTGCTCCTCACTGTAAAGGTAGAGGAGATAACTGGTTTGAAGTATCTATTTGGATCTTGGCTTACAGCAGCCTAAGTCAGGCCATGCCATGCTGTAGCTAAATAATTTCTGGTATAGGAGCTAGTTGGTTTAACTTCAAGAAGGAAAAACTGTTTTCCACCTACTTCAACAATTTTGTAAGAGTCAAGGAACAAGGGGACAATTTTAGGAATGGCAGCAACTTGCAGAGGAGAAAGAGTATGGTAAGATTTATGTAAACACATGACTGTTTGTCCCAAACTTCTTTTGGAATCTTCACTTGCTGTCTCCCACCCAGCTGGTCACCACTGGTAGGCTGTTATCTTCTGTGGGCTTCTGACAGGAGTTGGGAAAGTCCAAATAGCACTGAATTGGTGTCTTTCATGAGCTAAAAATGAACCAACACATGAGCAAAGTGTTTAGCATAATGAAACCTGCAGCTTGTTCATGCCTTAACTCTACCACAACCCCAAGTTTGCTTGCCTTTCAGTAAACTTGATCCACATGGGATATGAAGGGTTCCAACAGGATATGAGCAGCCAGCTGGCAGTGGGATTAGGAAGGGTATTCCCTTCATGGTGGCAGATATGTTGCGTAAAGAGAGGTGCCAGAAGTTTCTGTTGTCTTCAAGATTGGACGTGTGCCAGTGGTAGCCATGATTTATATTGTGTGGCTCTTCTGGAGGACCTAATTCAAAATTATGCACTTGCAGAAGCCTCTTATACGTGGAAAAAATATTTCTGTTCTGGGGTTTGGATTTTTTTTTCCCTCTTGTGTGAACTACAACAGACTGTAGTCTTACTTCTTGTGTCTCTATTGTCAGGTTGAAGTATTGTGTCTAACTGTTCTGTTACTGAGTGTATGTTGATGACTTTCAGATGGTGAGTGATAAAGGAAAACTTTTCAGAGGCAAGTGATCTTGTCCATATTCCAAGCGCTTTGGAGCCGTCTGGTGGGAGTATGCTTCTCTGATCTCATCTGACCCATGCTTTAACTGTTTTGTACCACCTATCTGATTGCTCTATCACACTGCAAATGGCTCATAACTCCCCTCTGTGAGAGACTTTTGCATAGTCCTAAGAACGACCACCATCAACATCATCTCAGTATCTTCATCCTGTATAATGCAAGGGGAATTTAGAATGTCTGCACTGCTGGCAACCATCCACTCTTCCAGGTGCTTCAGGTTTTGGAGGTTCACGTCTACCAAGTTTTTCTTCTTCAGCATCCAGTGCTAGATGGTGCTCAGCATGTTTTGTGAAGCCCACAGCCTGTGCAAACCAAAGCTATTGGCAGTGGGAAAGAGGATGCTTGGTATTTGTCACACAGCTTTCTTGATTGTTACTTCTGAGCCACCTCTAGCATTGCTCAGTATCACCTTTTCAATGAGGAAAGCTTTTAATTTAAGCTCTCCTAAGGCCAGCATGGAGCCCAGTTCAGCTGCCCCTGTGGTAGTTGGGGTAAGTGTGCCATGGCACTAACTGGGGTAACTCCTACTAAATTCTCTTTGGAAGTTCCACTGTATTTATGGGTGTGGAGGGTGGGGGGATGCCTGCCCTCCCACCTTCCCCTGTGTTGTCTCAAAAGGCCCTGGTGCATCTTTGATTAGGTGTAGGTCAAAAGAATTTCCACATCGTGACCTTAATAACTGGGGTTGATTGGCAGGCAGTCTGCAGAGAGGGAGCAGCCTGTCCCTTTCATCTCCCTTGGTGCCGTGCTGGGACAATGGGCCAGCATATTTTCCTTGTTGTTCCTCATTTGAAAAGGGTCTGGTATCTCTACTAGGTACCTGTGACATGGGGGTCTTGATTGGGGTCTCATAAAGGGCCCTGTCAGTGTGTCCAAAGGCCAGGAATACAAAGGCGATCAGTGGGTGGGGGTCTCAGCTGACCACTGAAGAAGGGAGGGGAGGGTCCTGGAAGCAGTGGAGGGAGAAGCAACCCCTGATGGGAGACCTTAAAGAAGGGAGGGGGGGAGGAGGTGGCCCATTTTTGTCCCGAACTCATCAAGCACATCTGCAGAATTGTCCCAGTCGCTGCCTCCCAGTTTCAAAAGAAAATGATCGTTTGATAAACCGTCCTGATTCACCACTTTCTCACAAGGGAGGGAGACCCACCTTTGACCTCTATGATTTCACATTGGGCCCAGCTCCCCACCATCAAATTGCTGGAGAAACTTTGAAATGCATCCCTTGTGCTCTCTTTCCTTCTCCCTCTTTCCCTTTACTCTCTCTTGCCCCCACCCCTCCTTTTTTTTTCCTCCCCCTCCTCTTCTTCCCATCACCCCCACCTTCCATGATCTCCCGCTTTGTAAAAAAGCAAGCGTACTGCTTTGGAGTTTAGGCAAGTAATTAGTAAAATCTTTTCTGCAGCACAATAAAACCACAGCGCTTGGCCTGCATATTCCCACAATTTACATACTTGTGGGCATTTGAGAAAACAGGTGGCATTCCCAGTGCATCGCTGCCTATGAAAATCGTTTGGAAGGCAGGGAGGGGAGGGTGCTGGGACCCGCTCGCTCCTGTGAGCTACGGGAATGTGCATGAATATATTAAAATGTTTTCACACAATGCTTGTATTTTCCAATGGGAAGAGGCATCTTGTGGATGAAAGGCGGTTGGCCCAGACACAGGCCTCTTCCGAACGCTCTTTCCCACTCGGAGTTTGTTCACATGGACCAGATAGAGAGGGGGCTTGAGGGGGAGGAAACGACAAGGGTGCTATCTATGAAGAGTAAATCTTTGTGTGCCTCCTACTTGCTCCCTGCTTGTGGTCCCAGTAAGTTGAATTATGAGGGAGTCATGTCTGCAGAGGGGGCAGGAGAGGGGATCATCTGGACTTTCTGCAAAAGCTTTTGAAGGCATTGCAAATGTAGAGAGGAAATAGCTTGTAATGGAGCATATAGGTCTCTGACTGATGGGATTCAGGGACTGCAGCAGGAAATGACTGAGAGGGAGCAGGCTATCTTGGGCAGTATTAGCAAAGTGCCTATTAATACCAAAAAGTCTTGCAGTACTTTTCCATCTTCATCTTAATGTCCAAGAATAGGCTACTCAATGCTAGGTCAGGGCAATGTATCTAGCTAGTTCTCTTGTTTTTTCTGAGAGGGTAGTTGTTCCAGCCTGGAACAGAGCAGTTCCCTCTCCAGTTTAGTTGGGGACCACTGAGCTGTGTTGCCTCCAAAGAGGTTCTTTGGGTGCTTTCAACTTGTAGGGTGAAACTTGTGTCTGGAGAGTGTAGATCAGGGATTTCCTTTCTAACATATAAGAACTGAAGGAGGGAATTGAAGGGAGGGTGAAGTTGAACAGAAGTAATGAATGTCTTGCTTAGGGTCAGGGTGTACAGGTAGAGAAAAGCCTGGGTTCTGGTCAAGGGATGGTGTTTTGTTCTTTTGAGAGTACTGGGGCAGGCTGCAGAGGGGCCTCACTGGAGGAAAGAGAGGTACATTGGTGGATGGATTTTTATTTTTTTTTTAATAATATTCTCTTGGTGAAAATGTATTTTGTAATTGCTGTGAGAAATGGTGTGGCACCACTATGGTGATCTGGATACCTGTCTTGTATGTGCTATACATATAGCCTTTGTTGAAAGCTCTTCTGGGCAGGCATCCTGTCCGGATGGTCTCTGCCCTGAGGACTTACAAGCCTGCCTGCAGCCGGGTGGAATCCACGGTGGCACAAGGTTATGGATGTCATGAAAAGCTATTCCCAAGCTCACACTACCCCAGCACAAGCCTCTGCTCTCCTGAAGGAACTCAAAACACAGACTCCCAGAACAAGGCATAACCTATTGCAGAGAGGAGTGGGAATAGCTTTATTGAGACTTTCTCCTTAGCTAAGCCAACTTTCTTTGTCCTTTCTGACCAGACTCTTTGTGACAGGTGAGAGAATGTATTCCCCAGTCCTGCAAGGAGCTAAACAATTCAGCATCTCAAAACCTTTGGCAAAAGGGTATTCTTGCATGGCAGCTATTCCTAAAATGAATCTGCAGAAGTAGCAAAGCTCTATAATGCTATTTCTCCCAGCTGGTCTGCCCTGGTCATACTGGTCTTGGTCTTAGTGCAAAGGTCTCTAACCTTTTGCTGGAAACAACCAACAACGCAACTGGCAAGAGGACTTACTTTTTATTTTTAATTATTGTCTACCCAATTCCCTGCTCCTCCCCTTCATCTTTCTACATCTCTTAAAGAGGCAGTGGAGGGAAAAAAGCTTTGGTTTTTGTTTGGGAAGGGGGTTAGGAAGGGCGACATGGCCCCTGCAACCTCTCATAGGGGTGTCTTGTCAGGGCGCGGCATGAAGGGCACAAACAGATCATAACCTTTAAATGAAAATGCGATGGAGGGGAGAGATGAAAGCAGTGAAACAAATTAGATACATCTAGAGGGGGTGCTCAACTGGAGAAAATTAGCATTTCTTCCTAATTGGAGTGCAGGGCATTCCATTACAGGATTTTGTTACAAGGAGGGAAGCACTGGGCCTCTTTAGGGGATTCCCCCCTGCCCTCAGTTCTTCAAAAAGTAAAAAATGTATTTGGGAGAAAAATGAGAAAGGACTAACTTTATCAGAGTGACAGTTTCAGAGAGCTATAGGAATTACAGTAAAGCACCAGTTCTTTATTAAGAGAAGAAAATGATGATTGTGTGCAAGTGAAGTCAGGTGCTAGTTCTAGTTTTCCTGAAGGAAACAAAGAAGTTTACAGGATGCCCCAGGTGATGGTAACTTTCTGATGCTAGTACTTGCTGAATTAAATTTGTAGACTTTATCCAAAATACACTGGTTTGTTTGAAGCACAGGGATATATGTGTTATGACTCATCAGTGGAGTCAGGTCAAGCTTTTTTACACTCAAGTCCATGCTGTGCAAAGCACTTATTCAAGGCATATCTGTCTGATTCTGCCTCTAACTAGAGCTGAGGTATCCAACAGGAATTTGGGATAGATCCCTGGGAAGGCAATGGCTGACTTCCAGCATGGAAAGTCTTGTGGCTGCACTGGGGCATGTGCATAGCTTTGTGGTCCAAATAGCTTGTGCCACCTTCAGAAACAGGCATGCATGGATGTTCTTTATATGTACATCTTTACATATAAATGAATGCTTAAAATAACTTAGAGGGAATTCAAGGGACAAGGTTTTGCATTGTGTCTCTGGATTAGGAGTAAGGGGAGACAGTTTCTTTTTTCCAAGCAGGGATTGGATTATTTATCAGTCAGTGCTCTCAGAAAAAGGGGGGGGGAGTGTGAGGTGAGGGAAGAAAAGAAAGAAAAGCAAACTTGCTTCTGGTGTGTGGTATGCAATATGTATTGCTCTGCCAATGTACGGTTATAAAATTTCCTGTTTCAGCTCAGGAGAGGCAATATACTAGTAGATTAGAATATACTAGTAGATTAGAATATACTAGTAGATTGTAGGAAACTGCTGAAGGAAGGATCCTGTCTTCACAGAAGGTGGTTCCTAGCAGAGTGGGAGAACGTTTATAGCAACAGTGCCTTAATACAGGACAGGCTCTGTCATCTGCACGCCCAGGATGAGGTTGCAGATTATATGAATTTACAGAATTAATAAATGTAAATTTCTGACTTAACCCTTGCTGCTGAATTTTGGCATTTTGACACATAGCCTAGCACTGCCCACAGGAATATCTTCAGGCCTGGAGAAAATACTGTTAAAAGTTAAAGCATGGCTCAGAGATGGACTTCTCCCATATTAGTCTGGAACGTGTCAGGATGATGATGCCTCCCATCCTATGCTTCTTCAACTGCTTCAGTTCTCAAAAAAGATTCTTGGCAGACTGTTTAAAATGAGCAAATGCTCAGTCTAGCTCTAGATGAGTAAAGCAAACTACTTTTGAAACACTAGGAGAGGAGAAACGCCTTATGAAACACAGTAGAGAGGAGCTGGGATAAGGACCAGAAAGGCTGGGGTTTGTAGAGGAGCAAATGACTTGGAGGAGATAATTAGACTTGAAGGGAAACTGGTTCTGCTGAGGAATGGGAATTTCTCTGCAATGTATGCAGTTGTACATCTGGTTTGTGTACTAATATTCTTTAATATACAGCACGCCAGGCACAGTCTGAAAATCACTTGGGGTCTCCTGTGGCCCCTGGTGCGATAACTGTGCTGACAGCAGAGGGAGCATTAAACTCATTGCCCATGGTAAAGTGTGGGGAGTGAAACCCATGTTCCTATAATCCTTGTATGGGTAAGGATGTGCTCATTAGCCTTCTGGCAGTCATCCTAGGAAAAGGACAACTCTAATTCCAAACCTGGGCAGATGGAGCTCGTTTAGCCCTGTAAGGCCTTCCATCTAAGAGAAGGACACTCTAATAAAACCTCTGTCCTAAGGACTTGGCTGCCAGCGTCCAAGCTTGCTAGGCCCTGGCAGATGAACCCTAGGACTAAAGGGTGGGTGCAGCTCTGCGCATGCTGTGTCTCACCTAAAAAAAATCCATTGCGCAGGCTCAAGGGTGCTATCCGCTATCCGATATCCTCTTTTTATCAGGGCGCTTGGAAAAGGCGCTGATGAGGAGCGTGGGTGGAGCCCTCCCTGGATCTTCATTTGCGAAGCCTAGCCATACATACAGCACGCCAGAGTGCCTCTTAGCTGTTGCTAACCGTCAGCTTCCCTGGGTAGCTTGCATCCTGCATCTCTGTTGTGAGTAGAGCCTGACACTGGAAATGTGTAGGCAGAGTTATATGGCTATGACTCTCTCCTTGGCTCCGTTGCCTCTGGTTTCTTTTCAGAGCAGTGTGAGACTGCTCTAGACCGCAAGGCAGATTGGAAAGTCTGTTCACTCTGTGTAGTGTTGCCTGTAGTGTGTTCTGTGGTTCATGAGCTAGGATTTGTCAGGTCCTCTCTATGCTCCCTCCCACCTCCGTGGAGCACAACTGCTGGGGACATTTTCTTGCTCTAAAGAGGTGTAGTTGGTTCATAATGCTCCATTTACCATCTCTGCACAAGCCTGTGTGTGGAATGTTCTTGTACTGCCTTCTAGGCATCCTGACACTTCACAGATACAGGGCTAATTTGGGGGCAGGTATTAAAGCCAGCTTTTAATGTGCATTGTCCTGTCCAATTAGTAAATAGTTGTTCTCTCTCCTCTGAGGTTGAGGTACATGTTCTTCTAAGTCTAGCTGTCCATCAAAGAGGACTTGAAATGAGGCCCTGCTATGGTTGGTAGACACAGGCAGTTGATGAAGAGAGAGGAACCATTTCCTTTGAGAAGAGAGACTTGTACCAAGGTGATTGATAGTCCCAAAGATTTACTAGTGTGAAAGCTGGAGAGAGACTTGCAAACTGGAACCCAAAAGCTTGAGATTTTTTCAGGGGAAAAAGAAATCTGATGGTCACCTATATATGTACCTCTTCTCTTTTTGACAGAAAACATAAATGAGACTGAAGAAAGAAGCGAACTGATCAGAGAAAGCAATTGTAGACTAAGCTGGGCCAAGCAGTAGCTGCTGCTATTGCTGTGCTTAGTCTCTGCCTCCTGGTACAGCTGTCTTGAGCTTTGCACCTGCACTTTGTTCAGTGACCTGCTTTGCCTGTCCAGGCTGATTTAATGAGGGATGGGGATGGAGAAGGACTGCATGATGGAACAAGTTTTCTCTTACTTGTTATTTTGTCTTGTACAGAAATTGTGTATTGATTAGCACATGTGGTCTACAGAATGTTTTTCTTTTCAGTATACTCCCCATAGATTTTCTTGGTTTTGATAGTGGAGGAGCAAGGGAGCCTGCTACAGGAATTAGAAAAGCAATAATAACTTCTTAGAATCTGTGTGGGGACACGGATTGTGTGCACACCACTTCAGATAAGTTTGTAGCCTGACAGAGTAAGGACTTCAGGCTCCAGGTATGTGGTGGAAAATGTCAGGTGTTTTAGTGGTGTTGAATGCAGGTGGACAGTACTGTTCCCACAGTGTGACGACTCTGTCTTCTGCTTCCCAAACTATGGTTTGCAAGACCCTGATGGTCCTCAGACCCATGTTGCAGTGAAGCCAGTGATATGGGTCCCTGCTGGTCTAGGAGCAACTGAGACTGGCTGATGCCTCAAAACTTGGAGTAACCTGTATTAGTGGGGGAAATGAGCAAAAAGGGTCTGAAGAAGAGATACAAAGGAGGAACACTCCTGGGTACCAAAAAAAATGGCTGCATTACTAGCTTATATCTTCTTTTTGTGGTCTTGCCCATATCAAACTCTCTGCAGAAGTTGGAGATGTGCTGAAATGTAGTTGCCTCCACTAGGCAGTTTTAGTAAAACCAGCCTGAAAAGAAATACGGACAGTAAGATGGTGGTGGGTAAGCTTGAGCATGGAAGTGTTAGTAATCGAATCCTACCACAGTAGAACTAGAGACATGTGAAATGGCTTAGAAATTGCTTTAAAATGGACAAAACCCAGTAGTTTTTCACACCTTGCGTAGTGAACTTGCTGCTCCAGAAGGTTATGGAGGTGGACGGTGCCACATCCCTGCAGCATCTGTTTTGCCTGATCCCTTTCCTATCTTCATCTGGCTAGTCTCAATTATATCACTGAAATTCAATAATTCTTGGTCTGCCTTGCAGCCCAGCCTGATTACAGATGCTGAAGATGACAACTTGTGTTGTTTACCTGTGTTTTATTGTATATTGATGCCAGGATGGTTTGAGCTCTGGCTCCTAAAAAACTTTTTCAACAGGTTTTTGGGTAGTTCAGGTTCTGTGTGGGAGGTGGCTACTAAACATCCTTATGCCTTAGATGCACGTTGTCTGGTTGTTTAATGATATCTTGTGTGCCTTTCTCTGCACACAGGGCTGGGGCTGTACTTTCTGACCCAATTGGCAGGTTTTATTTCTCACTCTGGTGCTTGCTCTCAACCAAGTATGCCCTGAACCTGCAGATGGAGAGCAGAGGCTTTCATTCAGGATCTTGGTTGCTTAGGTGCAAACAGTTGACATGGTCCAAACATTTAGCATGAAAACCCTGAAGCAAATCATATTTCATTGAGTGGAGGGCCAGGGAGGGGGAAGCTGCCCAGAACTTTAAGGGCAAGAGAATTGAGGTTGTTGCAAGCATGTCCGTGTTGGGACTGGAATATCAGAGCAGGAAAGCTCTAAGAGTCATTCCATGGCTGAGTTAAATGCAGATGAGGCTTTGCACAGCATTTCCACAGAGCACATGTGTCTCCATGCCTCAGTGTCCTGGACCTCTCTATGTGCTACATGTACACACGTCTTCCCTTTCACCTCTCCTGGTCCTTAGCTTCTTAAACTGCCTGAGCATTATTTTCTTCCTCTCTGCCGAGCAGCTCGTTTAGATTTCATCTGGAAATTGTATGAGTATCATAGAGCAGAGGAGGAAGATCAAGCACTCTGTTTTGAAGTGGTTGGGCTTTTTTCCCCTGTAAGCTTGAACAAGCACAACTCCTGCCTCTGCATGACGTTGAGAAAGAACTTCTGTCTGTTGTGGGAAGATAATGAAAGTACATGTTTGAGAAGTCCTCTTCTTCCTTACCACCCTGATCACTTTTTTCAAAATTCTCCTAAATTAGGAAATTTGAAATTGGTATATGTGTGCATGTATGGCAAAAGGAATAAGAGAAAAATAATTTGTGGCTTGTGGCACCAGGAAAACAGATTCCTTCTCACTGCTGCTTTAAAACTGAAACATTTTTGGTTTTAGTTGTTCTGGCAAACCTGAAAGGATTCTTCCCTCCCCCGACCTCACTGGCATTCATGGATTGCTGCATTATTGAAAAGTCATTTTCAATAATTTCTGTCATATGTTCTAATGGAAAAGTTTAGATAAGCTGCCATTGTGTATTTATATGCATTTTTTAAAAGAATACTTGTTACCTGAAAACTCTGCCAGTCACATCTGAAAATATATTCAGATGGACCTTGGCAGTCCTGAAGCTTAAAAAAGAGAAAGGAGATATTTTTAAGATAGGAGAGATTTTATTCTTTTGTATTGTGGTTCTTTAAGCATTTTCTACAGATGGGCATGTATTTAGACTTTTGTCCAAAGCAGTGGCAGCTGGATTATTTACTTAAATCAGTTCTACATGTCCCTTTATAGGGTATGGGGTTGTAAGAAAAAAAGGCCCTGGACACTGTAAGGTTTGTGCTAAGGTATAAGCATAGGCAACATTAGATATCTTTTCCCACTGGTAGAAAAAAGTGGTGGTTCTCACTCTGTCCTCAGCACAGTTTTTGCTATCCTGTCTGGGACCTGCACTTTCCCGTTTCCTCTCCCCGATATTGTTGCCTTTCTTAATCTCAATGCCAAGGTACTAGACTAGAAATCCTGCCCTGGGAGTGTAGGCTACACTAGGCCTTCAAGAACCTGTCATGCTTTGAACTTCTCCACATGTTCCTGTTGTGCATAACTGGATCTCTTTTTTCCATTATCTCTTTTTTGGCGTCCTGCACTGCCCTGTTCCACAGGCTGGGGGAAAGATGCTTGTCATGAGCTGACCTCCTTGGCATGTGTCCCACTGCTGACCGAGTCCCTGCTCTGCCAGACAGGCTGTCCCACTTGCTCCAACCCCCTCCTCCTTGCCCCAGATCAGAGTCCCTGAGAGGTCTTTGTCCACCTGTTGAGGGCAGCCCCTGTCCCACCATTCCCACATGGCACACCCTCCCTGGCAGCTCCTTCCTCATTCAGCAGTTTGGGCTGAAAGAACCTTGGCTAATTACGCTGGGCTGAAAATTACCACTTTGCTGTGTTCTCCTGCTGCTGGGCCCATTTGTGTGGGGCCTGTAGTTAGAGGGAATAAAGTCCCCCCCATGGAGCCAGGCAGGCCCCAAGTGTGAAGCTACAGGTACAAGCAAGAGGAGAATGAAGGGAATAATTACCAGCTTCTCCAGGTGAAAGCCCCGTTAAAACTTCAATAAGCCAATTAGGGGCCAGGGTGTGTGTGTGGGGGGAGAGTTCCCCCCACCTATAAGTGATTCCCACCAGGCAATTAACAGAAATCATTTCACGGAGGGGAAGATATGAAATGGCTCTTAGAAATTGTCTTGTGTTGAGGGGGGCCTGAAACAGCATGACTGCTGCAGTGGTCCTCATGTACTCCAATCTCCTGGCTCACTGTGTGGCCTGAAAGTGTTGTTGGGGCTAGGGGGAATGGGAGGAGGGAGGGAAAATGGTAAAGAAAAAGGAATCGCTGGAGCTTTACACCTGGGCAGCCTTTGAGAAAGCGAGGGCTGCAGTTCAGAGCTTCTTGTAAAGCTGTGTGTGGGCCCAGAGCACTGAGCTCAAGAGGGCTGCTGGATCTGGGGAAGTGGGTGAGCATCAGGCTCAGGGCATCTTGCCTGTTAGGGCAAGGGGGAAGGCTAATATTGCTGAACCCAGTAGAGAGGGTATAGGTGCTGAGTGTGAAGGCTCAGAGTGGATGTGCAGGTGGCTTAGAATTGAGTGCCAGGCCTTCATAGATCTGCCTGAGATATGTGATGGTATGTAGGTGCCCTGCATTATCCTGGGAGCAAGTAGTGTCCAGTGTCTAATATCTTTGCATGTATCTCATCCAAGGACTGTTTTTCTGCTGCTCAGCCAGGAGCTTCACCTGTTTCTTCCTTCAGTTTGGTTCCAAAAAGCCAGTGGATTTGCTCAAGATGGAGATTTTATGAAGTCACCCTCAAATTCCCTTGTATAGTGTTGTAGATGGTGGCATGTCTGATAGGTTCCTGGCAGGAGTCTTGCTCATCTGTATTTGAATGGCTGCTCTAGGGAGTAAAGCAAGAGTAGAGCACAGGGTGAAGATGCTGCAGATGGCTGGGATTGCCCTAGTGCTGTTGAAAGGGAGAGTGTGTAGTGTAACTAAAGCGCAGATACCAACTCTAGTTATTTCACCAGCATTTGCAAAAAAAGATGGTTAAGGAGTCTCTTTTTTCCTGTAATAATAGTAACAACTTGAGTATCAGTTGAGGATTAAACTGGGTCTGGAGAAAGTTAGGGATGCAGGAGTTCTTATACAGAGACCTCTGTCCTGAACAACTGCTCCATGCCTGGCAAGCCCAGAGGTTGAGTAGTGAGGAAGGATGGTGAGTGTTGGATATACCATGCAAGTAACTATTTTATACTGTTAAACATGGATAGCAAAAGGAAGTCTAGAGGTAGTGTGGGCCCTTTGAGGAATGAAATGGGTGCACTGGTGACTGAGGATACAGAGAAGGCAGAGTTACTCAATGCCACCTTCGCCTCGGTCTTTATTGTTAATGCCAACTACCAGGAGTCCCAGAAGTTCAAAACTGCAGAGGAAGATGGGAGGAAGGTAGTTTTTACTTCAGTTGATGAGGTTTGGGTCGGAGATCAGTTGAGCAAACTGGACGTCTGCAAGTCCATGGGCCTGAATGGGATGCACCCAAGAGTGCTGAGGGAAATGGCAGATGTCATTGCTAGGCTGCTCTCCATAATCTTTGAGAGGTCCTGGAGAATGGGAGAGGTGCCTGAGGACTGGAGGAAGGCCAATGTTATCCCCCTCTTCAAAAAGGGCAAGAAAGATGACCCGGGTAACTATAGGCCAGTCAGCCTCACCTCCATCCCTGGAAAGGTGATGGAACAGTTTGTACTTGCCACCATCTCCAAGNATTCTGTGATTCATTCTGTGATTCTGTGATTCATTCTGTGATTCTGTGATTCATTCTGTGATTCTGTGATTCATTCTGTGATTCTGTGATTCATTCTGTGATTCTGTGATTCATTCTGTGATTCTGTGATTCATTCTGTGATTCTGTGATTCATTCTGTGATTCTGTGATTCATTCTGTGATTCTGTGATTCATTCTGTGATTCTGTGATTCATTCTGTGATTCTGTGATTCATTCTGTGATTCTGTGATTCATTCTGTGATTCTGTGATTCATTCTGTGATTCTGTGATTCATTCTGTGATTCTGTGATTCATTCTGTGATTCTGTGATTCATTCTGTGATTCTGTGATTCATTCTGTGATTCTGTGATTCATTCTGTGATTCTGTGATTCATTCTGTGATTCTGTGATTCATTCTGTGATTCTGTGATTCATTCTGTGATTCTGTGATTCATTCTGTGATTCTGTGATTCATTCTGTGATTCTGTGATTCTCAAGCCTTTGCCTTTAATAAAGGAGTAGGGTTGACTTCAGCCCAGTAGAAATACTTGTGCAGCCATAGAGGCAATTTTTTTTGAGGTTCTGAAAAATGACAGCAACACTGTAAAAAGCATTGTTTGAATATCCCTCTTGTATGGGAACACTCGAGACCCTCAGTCAATCTGAGTGTGGTCCTGTCCTAGATACTTGCTTCTCCTAGAAGCCTGTGTTCTGTGGAGTGCTGGGGGAAGGAAGGGTGATAGTTAGATGTGAACAGCCCTGGGAACATCAGGACTTAGTGTTCTGTGGCTGGACTCACTAGTTTCTAATAAAGGAAATTTCCCTGTTCAACGCTGCACTGTGGAAGAAGTCTGTGTGCATATCTCTGTCCTGTCTGGAATCTCTGTCTTACTGTCATTGAACTCAGTTTCTGGCTGCTTGTTTTCACGAAACTTACCTGCTGTAGGGCTGGTGAAGGGACACCAAACAAGGTTATGGGATGACTTGGGCAGACAGTATGGGGTGAAACTGCAAAGTGATGAAGGCAAGAGTTGTCTAGGTTGGGTACATGCTAAACAGCTTGCTAGAGTAGGGACGATCAATCTGCCATGGTGGAAATTGGGCCTTTGGGGATGTTAAAGGGTGATTCTGTTTCTTCAGCCTGTGAGTCTCTGAAGGAAGACATGAAGTTAGACCAAGGCAAAGGGTTGGAAAGGTGAAACTGCTATTCCCCCTACCCTAAGGCATGCAGTAAATGACATGGGAGACAATGACATTGTCATTTTTTCTATTGAATGTGCTGGAGTTCTGCCTCAAATGTGGGACTTCACTGTTTCTACCCAGCATCACTCCAGTGCCCTTCAGTAAAAAATGCAAATGCTTTCCTTCTGGGGACCACTTTCCGATGGTCCGCTTGAGGTAGCATATGAATGAATTATTAGTCTGTTTGTCTGTGC
Source organism: Bucco capensis (assembly GCA_013396975.1). Lineage (NCBI taxonomy): Eukaryota > Metazoa > Chordata > Aves > Piciformes > Bucconidae > Bucco > Bucco capensis. The sequence continues at coordinate 75,148 of VWZO01006671.1, forward strand.
CAGTGTCACTGGTGTTTCTAGCCAGAGCGTGGCATCTCCTCTTGGAGCAGTAGTGGTTGTAAATGTTGAGGTGTTCATGCAGTTGTCTTTAGGCATTTTGTTTTCCCTATGTGCTGGTCCCTTGTGACTAGTGGTAAAGCTCTTCTTTAGCTTCTCTGTCTGTAATTTACAATGCATATCAGAAGTGCAGTTGGACTCTGAGCTGACTAATGCCTTGAGGGATGCTGTGGCATGCACATAAGGCTCAAGGAAGCAGCAGCAAATGCACCAGTGTTTTTCAGTCTGTGGGACAAGCCTGGTCATTTGCCTCCAGCTGCTGGTTCTCCTTGGCAATGTTACTCATTGCTGAACAAAGGTGAGGCTAAATGCAGGTGAGCTCAGTCCTGTTATTGAGTTCAAATGCAAGACTATTTTATATGCATGCAAGTAGCTGAACCCAAATATAAGCTCCACTCTACAGTGCTCTAAAAGCAATTTGTGCTGTCTGGAGTAGTTCAGGAACCTGAGGAGACTGCCAGCATACTCCTGAAACCAAGCTTTAACAAAGTGTGCTGTGGGTGCTCTCAAGCATAGAACAGAAGGCAGCAACACTGACAGAAAATGTTTGCATCAGGTTGATGAACCTTGTCACTGAAGGTCTGGAGCTGAAGTATTGCATGGCAAGGATGCAAGAGCATCCAAGAGCATGGTATGTGCGACTGGAAGGATAGGAAGGCTCTTGAAGGCTGAAGAATGGGGAAAGACTCAGTCTGGAGCCAAAAGTCAGAGGGATATTGCAGAGCTCTAGTGAACTGAATGTAACATGCACTTATTATTTCAGGCTTAAAGAAGTTACATCATGTGTCATTGGCTTTTTCAGCTTTTCCAACCTTATCTCCTAAATAGCATTCTATTCCCCACGTTCCCTGTTGTGGAAAGCTGTGATTTTTATCCCATTAACAGCAGCTGGACTTTGGTGCACCTGCCTTACCTGCAGATTTTTATTCAGTTTGTGGTTACTGAGTTGTTAACATATAACCTAGCTGTCCTGACTCACTTCTGACATACTGAAGGTGCTTGGTTCAGTTTTCAGGTCATCCTGCAAGAAGCAGAAGGTAGGGCTAAAGGGATTAGTCTAGGGCAGTGAAGGGACACCACCAGCTTTGCATGACCACCCAATCCTGCCTTTATCCAGCATTGCATGAATCGAAGGCAGATAGGACTTTGTTTGTGGTGTCTACTTTCTCAAGGAAGAAAAAAATTCTAGACTTATTCTGCACCTTTTTTTCCCCCTCCTCCCTCCGAAAGAAATGCCCATGCAGAAGGAACACCTGCTTCCCTGCACTATTTCAGTTTCCTTTCCTTTGTGTGCATCTGGTCAGTTGGAGAAACCTTGCGCTGGAGGTGCCGAAACTCCCTGTATGGAGTTTCTGACCCCCTCCTCTCCCCTTCACAATGTTGTTACTGTTGCATCTGCTCCCCAGCCTCCTGGGCTCTTCAGCAGGGGCTCCATCAAGTTTGTGTGACCTTAGCACTGTATTCATGCTGGAGGAGTTACCTTCTGTAATGATGTCAACTGATGAAGTTAGCAAGATGGTGGCGGCTGAGATAAGACATGACATGTTCTAATGATTCGCCTTAGCAAGCTGCGTGTGTGTGTGGGGGGAGCACAGAGGGGCTTAGAGAGGGGAGGTGGGGGCCCCACAGGTGCCGACAAAGACTTTGACCTTTGCTGCTATAATATCAGTGTTTCACAGGCAGGGCGGTTCGGTAACCCACTTTCAGCCCATCAAAAATTGATTTAATTGCAATTTTTTCCCCCAATTAGGAGCACTGGAGCTTAACTAATTGGAGTAATAGAGAGTAATAAGGCTCTGATAAAAAGCCTTCCTCTGCCTCCTTTGTATCTTGTGTCATCGCCTGTCAGAGGTCAGAGAGCTTGCATATTCTATTAGGCAGAGTTGCCTTCATTTGTACAAATTAGTTTACCCAACAGTAATTAAAATGCCAGTGCAGGTCGGGGAGAGCTGAATACAATTGATGGGCACGTTGGTGAAGGATTTGACAGCTCCAGTGGCCTCCCTTGCCAAAGCGTGTCAGTGCTGAATCAAAGGCTACACAAACCCACAGACCCGTGTGTTTAACCCATGGCACCGTTGGCACCAACTGCTTCCTCTCTTCTCCACTCTCCGTTTTGGACTTGCTTGCTCCTTTTCTCATCCCACTTGAGGCTTTTTAAAATAGATGTTTCCCATCTTTGAGCTGTCCTTTCTGTTGATCACTTTCATAGCTCTGCTACCAGCCCCCCTGTCCTGTCTCCTTTGGTGCTCCCCCTCTCCCACTGCCTTCAACATTCCCAGCTGCAGGGCTCTGTCAAGTAATAACTTCTTTGTTTCCCAGTCTGATGAATCTCTGTATATAATAGTCTCCAAAATGGAACAACGATGCCCAATTCCAGGGGGTGGTGGAGTGCGCAAGAAAGAACAGACTCCTGCACGTGTCAAGCAGATTCTGGATTTGAAATCACCATAGAGCAGAATAGGACTTGAGAAGCAATCTGTTTACAGTACAGGGAAGTGGGCAAGCCTGGGGCATGGGGGACATTCAGAGAGAAGAGATTGGAAAGGGCCTATTGCACCCAGGTTTCTTCAATGACTTTTTATTGCAGGATTCCCAATTTGGGTAGTGCCTGTTCTGAAGGCTGGGTTGACAGTGAGGAAGGTATGTATTGTACAGTGGGATTTGTATCTCTCGAGCTGAGACTGTTTCTAATCCTCATGACAAACAGCATCTTTCCAAAAGGGTTGATGGGCAGCTCCCTCTTTCGCCTCTGGTTCATCCACATCTGGCAATATTCTGTGCAGGATGGGGTAAAGAAGGATACAACAGGTGGGGTGAAACTGTGTAGTTGATGCCTTGGGAACAGGGATGGGAATCATTGCCGCTGGACCGTAGCCAAAGCACTACTGCTGTTGCCAGAAATGCCATGGGATCTTCAACAATCACAAGTCAGTCAGATGGAGAGAAGTTCTTGTGTCTCTTCAAACAGCACTGCCAGGATATGTGATCAGATGTCTCTTCTATAACAGAGAAGGTTGGCTTCAGGAGAAGCAGGTTTTGTGCTTTTCTTTTTTCCCCTCTCTACTCCTCAGCAGAGAGTTTCAAATGGGAAAGAGAACATCAGAGTATCCAGATGAGTTGGGAAATGTCTTGCTTTTGACAACAAAACCATGCTGTTTTTAAAGTATGTGTGCCTCAATGCTCTGCAAAATCCTCACCTTCTTGGTACAGCATAGCTAGAAATGCTGCGTTGGCTTGCTTGTTCTTACCTCCTGGGGGATATGTGTGAAGACCACATGCTCCATAATGGAAGCCCTGTAAAGGTGTTCATTTTTCCATTAGAGGAACCTTTTAGACAGAACATGCAATCCTGGTACCCAGCAGCTTTCACAGGGCAGAGGAGAGATTACTGGGGAGGTGACTTTGCATCGCCAAGGCCATCTGAAGCTTGTACATAGCAGTTTTTACATAGCATGTAGATGCATCTGATCTGTGTCTGTGTACATCAGTAGTATCATATGCACTTTAGAGAGATGGGTCATCCCTGTGGTAATATATATAGGGTATCTTGTGTTCTGTGTCTAGTCTTCCCTCAGTCTCTCTGACTCCTGAAAGCATTGTACATAAAATAAATGACACTCACTAAGCTAGTAACTCAGCTTGGGTTGTTTCTCTTGGACAGCTAGCGAGAACAGCTGTGAAGACCACTGTGTTCACTTCTCTAGGTCAGAGGTTTTTGATGTGTGCTCTGTTCTTCCTAAGACAAGAAGCTTTGTTGAAGGTAAACTGAAAGGAGCAAGCCTAGCAGAAAGCTTTGGTTCTGCTAAATGATGTTTCAGAAGTTTTGGAGCCAAGCTTTACATGCTTACCTCCAGTTTGCATGTTGTTTTAGACCTACAAAAGCTGACTTGTGTTGCCTTCTTGCCTGGAGCAAAACTGTCACTTCTGTAAGGGTCCCAGTTCCGAGAGGCCCGGGTGTTGAAGGTGTATGCTTGCAGACTAGACTGAAGGTGAGCGGCCCTGTATCGTCCCCTAGGAATCCAGACTTCCAGGTCTGTCCACTACCAGACTTTGACAGTTTTTCATTGACACAGTTTCTTATGCATGTTTTGTGAATGCTGCTTTCTAATCCTGGCAGTGAAGATGCCCTGCTCTTCTTGGAGAAGTCTTATCTTTGCTTGCTAATGGGCTCCAGCCTGTTAAAGATAAGGCCTGCAAACCTGATCCTGCTGAAGTATGAGACAAAATTCCTGTTGACTGAATGGAGTCAGCTTTACTCAGAAGAGACTTGTTTGTGGCCCTGGGGCAGGTGTATGCAGTGCTGGAGAGAAATCTCTTCATCTAATGCTATTTGTTTTTTTCTTTTGAGGGGTGGGGGGTAAGGAATGACTAGAGAAAGCTGAAGTCCAGAACTGACAGCACGAGTGGGGATTAGACCTTGCTGTGCCTCCCACCTTTTCTCCCTGTTGGTGTGCCTCCATGCTAATTTAGACCTGTGGCAAGCATCAAAGCCGTGTGCATACCTTCTGCACAAAGGGACCTGTCTCCCACGTGAGGGCGTTCTCTGCTGGGACAGAGTCTGTTTGTCCCCCAAAAGAAAAATCTTAAGCACCCAATTGCGTGCTTGACTGACTCCCTGACTGCTATTATGTTTCCAACCATGGTAATTGGCTTTAGTAGTTATTAATGGATTATATTTGGGGAGGGAAGGACAGAACCCAGCATCTAGCTTTGTAGCTGAGGGACACCCTGACCAAAGTGCTGCTTTCTAGACATGACGTTTGATGGGTGAGCTGTCAGAATAGATGTATTTTGCTTGTTTTCCTCTGAGATGGGAGACACTGGCAAAAGGGAAATAAATGTTCACTCTGGTTCTGCACTATGGTGGAGAGAAGGCAGGTATTGAGCAGAAACCCTGTTTCCAAATATGAAACGCTGCATGGTTTCTTAGTTAGTCCTTATGGCTGCTGCACAGCAACACAAATTCGCTTTTCCTTTGACTTTGGTCCGGGGCTTCTATGGCGAGAATAATCTGTACACCCTGCAGTATCTGTGCAGAGAGCTCTGTGCTGCACATGCATTGGGCCAACTGCATGTATACTGCCAATGATCCTGGGATTTTGCATATAAGACAGTCTGGTTGGAGATGTTTTAAAATAATTCCAGTGCTGCAAGCCTTGTCTACTCCTAAGGGGCAGCTAAGGGTCATAGGACTTGTCGACACCTCCAGGTATGTGAGTTTTGGTAGGAAGGATAAAGCTAGCCAGAAAAAAAAAAAAGCAGCCTTGGTAGCTGTAGATCTCCTTTGCTTCTCATAGCTCTTTGAGATGGCTTGATATTCTCTGCTTGTCTTTTCTGCAGAGTGTATCTGCAGTACTGCTTTGGCCTTATGATTTGGAGAAACGAATTTCTCGGGTAAACCACAGAGCTAGGAGTAGGAGGAGTCCTGAGTCAAAATGGCTCTTCTCTGAGTTGAGTGTGTGTTCATCACTTTGCTGGGTGCCTTGTAACATCAGCAGTGCTGCTTTTCACGGAAGTCAAGGATGATGCAAGAATTCCTTTCTGATCCAATAGAGACTTGGAGATACCTTCTGACTTCCAAAAGATGAATATTGTAGAGGATCAAAGAAATGTTTAAAAACTGATATTTTTACAGACATGACACTGTTTCCTTATTTTGCTTTCTTCTTTCAGCTATTGGGTCCATGTCATGCTGCAAAAGATGTTCAGGCAAAGCACAGAGCTGGCTTTTATTTAAGGAAGGCTCTGTTTCCTGCATTTGTGCTATCCTTTTTGCAGTGACTTAAACATAGCTTTGGCATTTTATTCCTGGTAGCTGTAATAAATGTGGCTTTGCAAGAGGCCATTTATAGCTTACTTAGAAATCTTTATATGAGCTGCTTTCTCTTATTTGGACTGAGGATAGGAAGTTGGCACAAACAAGCAGTGTGATATGGAGAGCCGCAACACCCATGTTCCTGCTGCTTGATTTTAAGGATTTGTTCCTGTCTTATCAAGTAGTTTGAGCACAGTGGCTGTCAGGCAACGTCTGGAACCAGCATGTGCAGCAGGAACATAGCATTGCCAAACAGGACCTTGAAATTAACCCTGCTGGAGAATGCGAAGTGAGCCAAATATTCCTGCAGGAGAGCTGTGCTGCCTGTAGTAGAGACTGCTTGAAGACTGGGAAGGGCAACCTGATCCAGCTTTGAAATTGGCCCTACTTTGAGTAGGCTGGACAGGATACCTCTGTTCTGTGATTCATTAGGCCTGTGATGCTGCAGCCAATTCATGATTGTGCTCAGAAGCTGGCAGCAAACAGAAGTGAGACACGAAGTAGGAAGTAACAGGGAATTTTCCATGGGATCTTTGCACAGCTCTCAGTGCTGACTGTATATGAAATGTGCTGAGTTCCATGCAGTTCTGAAAATGTTGCAATTTACCACTGATCCTGTTCTAGGTTTTCCCTTCACATATGCATATACATTGTTATGTCCTGCCATTTCTACAGGTGTGACCTGCTGCATCTGGGAAGCTCAGCTACTGAGAGCTCTGGAGCACTTTTCCCTTTGCTGCTGCCTGCCCCTTGTGAAATGCAGTGGAACATGCTGAAATAATTTTGAACTAGAATTCAGTCTTTTGTAGCCTGTTTTCTCTGTCCTTCTTGTGCACTATTTCTTCAGAACATGACCATTAGTAAGTGAGGTTTGTTTGTTTGTTTTAAACAGCTCATTTGTGACGGGGACAGCCTGCTGTGGACATACCTCGCCTTTGAGAATCTGGGACCTTGAGAGGTGAGTGAGCTTCTGGGTTACAGGGAGGGAATTGACAAGAAAAGTGAATGACAATGAGGAATGCAGTATTGGAGGTGACAAAAAATGGTTCCTTCAGTCCATGTAGGCAAGGGATGTTTAAACATGAGATGTGAGATGGAACAAATGTGTGGAAAGATGTACGTGGGAGTGGTTCTGGTTCCATAGGGAGCAGCTTGACTTTTCTTCCCAGTTTTTCTAGTTGATGGCACAGCTGTCCTGGCTTCTTCCCATTACACATGTACAGTCAGAATATGCCCATTACACCTTCCTCTTCATCTGTCTCAGTTGCTGCTTCAGCCTGAGACAGAGAGGTGAGGAAGGTGATCTGCATCCCCCCCTTCACCCACTTCTCTGTGGTACTCGGAAGCCAGATGCAAACACAGGTTCTACAGTCATTTTGTCCTGGCTGGTGTTTCTGGTAGCTCAGGGAGGTGATGGGTGACAACAGGTTATCTACGGAAGTGATTTAGGCATGTTGTCTTCTCTCTGTCTTAATAAGCATTGAGGAGGTTAATTGCTGTGGCCTTTGATTTGGGGCTGTTGAGTAGTTCCTGTTCAATGAAGGTGCTGACCTTAGCAACTAGGGAAATGTTGGGCTCCAATCCCCATGTGAGACTCAACTGCTGACAAATTTGAAACTCTCAGCCTGAGGGTCCTTGTGTAGTGATGGACAGGTAGCAAATATTTGGCAGGATTATTTAACAGCAGCTTAACTTTCCAGGACTGGTATGCTCTGGGTAGGAGTGGCGCAGCACAGATTATCAAGGGAGTGCTGTCAGGATTAAGGTGAGATGGTGGACTCTGGGAGGGGAGAGAAGGGGAGCAACGGCAGAAAGGGCCTGAGGTGTGTCAGCAGAGCTGTATTTGGGGAAAGGAGGTAGAGGAGATGTTGATGCCGGCGTGGTCTGCGACCAATTGCCTTCTAATCTATAGTTCAGTTAGTTTAAATTGAGTCAGCTTCATCAAATACAAATATAAACCAGGCTGGTTTAGTCTGAAGTAATAAAAAAAAAAAGAAAGATATTTGCAAAGGTTGTGTCTTACAAAAGACAAACTACAGCAGGGAAGACAATGCCTGTGCGTTCAGCTATGGTGCATGTTTCTCAGTGATCCAGTCCAGTAGTGCTTTTGGCATAGCCCAGAAGGATGTAGGCTGTGCTATGATATCCCTGCCCATCAAGTCTTCTGGCTGCTCTTGAATAGAGGCATCTGACAGGGGTGAGGAGATAGGCAATCCATTTCTGCCTGCCCCAGCATCTCTGACAGCCTTTCCCAAGGAAGCTTGAAGAGATAATAAAGCTGTGTAGAAAATAGGATTAAGGTAATGAACAGGCACAACGGAGTTTGATCTTTCAATAATGTCAAAGCCTGAGTGACAGGCAAATAAAAAAGCCAAGGCAACCTAGGCCACTGGGCCTCTGTTGCAATGGCTGGAGTGTCAGACTTATTCTTCCCTCTTCACCTGTCACAGCTGGAATGCACCATGCCACTGGGTCTTTTCCTGTTTTGGGTTCTGTGTGTGAGCTGGAAGTCTTGTCAGCACGTGCAGGGCAGGAGACTGAGTAGGGAGCACGGCCAGAAAACCAGCACGTGAAGTTTGATGTGATCATTCATAGTGAGGGAGTACAGAGCTGTCTTTCCAGGTCTTGACTTCTGCATAAACTATTCTTCATCCCAGCAGAACTTTGGATTAATTTTCAAAGGCTCCATTGGTTGCCAGAATTGATCTTGTAGGGAAATGCTTGCTTTCTCTGAGGCTTGTGCATGTTGTCTTCCTGCTCAGTTTGCAGAATTGGGAGTGTGGCATGGAAACTCAAAATCTTAGAACTATACAGTATTAAAAAGCTGCTTCTGTGCCCAGTGTGTCCTGATAACACGTGGCACACAGAGCCAGGCCCTCCAAGTTTGCTGATTACCCCTTTCTTGTGGCCACAAAGGGCCAGTGTCCTACCCACAGAGGCTGAACCCAGGGATGTTTTATCTAAGAGCAGAATTCAGGCAATTTCTCTGTCAAAAAAAAATGAGGCAGGATAGAGTCATGCTTAAGATGTGTTCTTTAAAACTACAGGGATCTTAGCATCACTTAGATGTTTAGTGCTGTCCAAGATGAGTTAGTTCAGTTAGCAGGTTTTTTTCTACGTGGGGGTGCGTGTAAGTAACATTGCAGCAGTTTCTGTGGCATTCTCTTCCCTTGGGGTAGGTGGTCTTTTTCTCCAGCAGTTGAGAGCTGGAGCACGCTAAAAAAGGATTTAAGGCTTAAATAACCTTTTGTGTACTGATCTTCTTAGTTCCAGGCCTGATAAGTCCTTGGCTGGTGCTTGTAGCTCTTGGTCATGGTATGTTTTTGTATTTATGACCTTAGCTATTCCCTGACCCTGGGGCATCCATTCTCATCCCTCCAAGAGGAAGAAGATAATGTCTTCACCTGGAAATACATTCTGGGCTTTGAAAAGGGCTTGGTTGGGTTTGACTACAAGGAAATTTTTAGTGGGGAAAGGAAACACCTCTTGCTGCATCCCACCCCCACAACTGTCTTTCATTTCTGACTCCACTGAAATGATGGTGTTGGATCAAAGCCACAACAGGCAGCAACAAGCAATTGTCAAGGGTTGTCTAAAGCAGGGAAATGACCACATAATGTAAAGACACTCTCTCTGATGGCTTAAATTCCAGCTGCTGCCACACCTGGCCCTTTCTCCTGTAATGAAGGAGGATTTTTTTTTTCCCCTTATGCTTTTGAAGCTGCATCTCTTGAGGATGTATTTCATCCCACAGATGCTACATTGTGCCATCTCATTGTTTTTTGATGAAGGTTGCTGTGCACTTATTGCCACTCAGGATCAAGGTGTGTTTGTGTGTGGAGGGCTTCTGTGAATAACTTAAGTGATTGGAAGTCTGCACAGGAAAGGAGAACATTTAGCAATATGGGCCACTGGATACTAACCTGTGTCCTTGCATCAAGTATCAGGCCTTTCTGAATCCATGGCTTCTTGTAAGTCCCCTTGTACTTCTGTGCCAGTGAAAGATATGATGGCAGTTGCCCCTCTTGCAGGTCAGGTACCTCTTCTCCTCTTTGCCTTTCTCTGCTCAGACCTTCCTATCTCATCTGCCAGTGATAGCATGGTGGTTCAGCAGAACAGCCAGTTAATAGCAAGCAAGAAAAAAGGAAACTTTTTTCAGATCTTGTTTCACTATCTTTCCCTTCCATTTCTTGTCTCCCTTGGGAGTTTGAGCTCCCTGGGAGATGAGGGTGGTGCACCGCTGGGAACTACTCCAAGGCCAGCATTTGTTATTTGCCAGTGGAGGACTGTTGCTCCCCAGTCCGTTATGGTGGTCTGCATGTCTTTGTGTGATACGTGCCCCTGCCTCAAGGATGCTTCTCCACAAGGTAGGATATGCCAGAGTTCAGCAACTCTTGGAGCTATTCTGCCAAGCCAATGCTTGAAATGGATCACTAGTGTTCTGTCTTGCATAGTAGTCTTCATGCTGTAAACACTTTGAATGCACAAGTCCTATGTTCTCCTTTCCTGTGATACAACATGACAGATGCAGGGCATGAGGGCTGTTGTGGAAACTAAACCAATGTTAGCTGTGCCCTGCAAGCCACCCTAGATCCTCTACCTTTTAAATATCCAGTCTTTGTCCATCTCCTCCTCTCTTTTGAAAGCATTTTTGGTGGAGTGTTTTTTGTTGTTGTTGTTTAAGATCCCTCTAATTTCTTGTTCGGTTTTTCTCCCTCTCCTGAGCTCTTTGAAAGTGGCTTTACGCTGTCACTGACACCAAACTGACACTTTGCGTTTCCCCACTTCTTATCCCTTTATGGCAACAGATGTTGAAATTTTGTATCCCTTTTATCTGTCCCTCTTTGCCCTCTTCCTGTAATTAGGTTTCCCTTGTTAGCAGTACAAAGTGGCCTGGTTTGCTGCTTGGCCTTTTGAGCCATTGTGTCTGAGCACATTTTTTTTCCTCCTCTTTCGGAAGAGTTCCTTCCCCCTTAAGTAGTAGGCAGGGTGTGGGCCAAAGCTGTGGCTTTTTCTTGTTTCTTTGTTCTCCATTTATCTCTGCCACCTTTTTCAAAGGCATGGGGAAAAAAATACAGAGTGCAAGGAAAGGGAAGATACAGAGTTGTATTTCTGACCATTGGGCCCTCTGTTCTTCAGGTGTTCGAGGCAAGTGCCTTTGATGTCTGCAAGCTTTGGGGAGATGAGACATAGAGGATTCATGAGAGTGGCTTGGGAGCAGGGAAGAAGGGAGATTCAGGTGTATTGCTGTTGACTTGTGCAGAGAGGTGGGGAGGAGGCTTTCAGTGTAGCCAGGCAGCTGCTGAGCAGTTTAGTAATCTGTATTTGCCTCTAGTGCTATTGCATTGTGTTATTTTTCTGAGAGCCAGCATGAGTGTTACTCATATGTTCATCATAAGGAGCTGACCGAAGTTTGCTAACGTGCTGCTGCTTGGTCTCTGGTACATGCTTCCATGCGACCCTTGCTAGATTACATCTGTCTGAGCAGTGGGGTGGGCAAGAATTAGTTGCTGTCTTTCAAATTTTGGTATATGTTGATATGCACCCACTTTGGTGGCTCTTTAGAGCCATTGAGTGAGCAAACATGAGTAACTGTCAACAAGGAGGGAGAGCTTTAAAACTTGGGCTCCCTGTACTTTTCTTAAATAGTAAATTGTAATTTGACAGCTGCCCTACATAGCACTGAACACTGTGATTAGCTGATCACTACTGATGCTTTCCTGTTTAAAAATCCAGTTTTTCTTGGAATTGTGTTCTGTCATGCTCAGATTTTTTAATGTGAGGAAGTAGATCAATGAAATGAGAATCCACAAGTCTAGTTCTTGGTTATGAAGCTTGCTAAATGTTTTCAACAAAAGCTTTTAGCCTAGAAGCTTGGCCTAAGATGTGCAAGCAGACTTCTTAATTCTGTGTTCTAAACCAAGCTCTGTAGAAGATCATTCCATGCCTACGAACTCCAAGTTTGAGACCCTCTAATTTAATAACAAAAAGAGTTTGGGTGAAGGGAGCAGAAGGATTCAGAACTGGCGTTGCTAGATAGAAAGGGAAGGTAACTGACTCTAAGAAGAGTGAGGAGTCTGTTTCACCCAGGCATTTAAAGTTGATTTCTCTAGTCACAGAGAAGTGGGTAGATAGCTCTGGTAACAGGAGAGACAAGCAATAGCAAATATTATCCTGGGACCTAACAGTCTCATAAGATTTGAGGGGCAGAAGAATCATAATACCGTGCTGTAGATGCGCAATCCCTTCTCCTGCCCTGCTTTTCAATAGATTCATCATGACAAATATCTTTATTTGCCAAGGAAATTCTCTCCAGGCTTTGTGGGAAAGAGACTCCATACTCCTTTCAGGTTTGGGTTTCTTTCTCAGCATCACTGTCTTGGCTGAATACAGTTTTAAATCACAATAACCAATTTAAAACTTGTCCAACAGTGAGCTAAACAGCTTTCTGGACTGTGCTTACAGGTAAGTGAATGCAAATGTGTGCCTTTTACTGCCTCCACTCACTGCAGTGGGATGATCCACAGATGGTTGCCCTATCTCAGATGGCTGCTCATTCTATTTTTTCTGAGGCTCTCTTGCTTGTTTTTTGCTGTGTTTTTACCCCATCCTGTCCACAGATGCCTTTGGTTACTATTTTTAAAGCATCATAAAGGGTTATTGATAAAGGGTTATTGCCCTTTATATATTATTTGGTTAACCAGGAACACAAATGCCATGCCTTCTTCCTGAAATTCTAAGGAAAAAGGATTGACGAAGTGACAAACTAGAGTCTTTGGTAGGAGAATTCTTGTTTTCAGGCAAACCCTTTCTTGCCGTGTTCATATTAAATCAGTTTGGCACAACAAGTGTTTTTGGGTTTCTAACTGGTCCTTGAGAACCATTCCCTCTGCAGTAAGGTAGGTAGAATGGAGAGTTTGGATGTAGATCTATGCAAAGGGGTAAGCAGGTGTTTCTTCATGGAGCTGGCAATCCCACTTTTGACTTGAACAGCAAGACTAGATATAAACAGGTCTTCTGCTTGAATTATAAACAGGTCTATTCAGGCATGAATTAATCACTTGACTAGAAGAAAATTCCTACCCTAGTTCTGCAGCTCTGAACTGTAGGATTTGGTTCTCTTGCTCTGAGAATCCTGGGTGTTGTTGGAGGCAGGACACCAGGTCTATGGCCAATTTCTTGAGCTTGTGCTGTAGAAAGCTTGCAGCTGCATGGAGCCTCTTATGTGGCAATGTCTTGGATGGCAGTTCCTTTTAGTAGACTTGATGTTCAGAGCTCTGTCTCTTGACTATAATGGATATATTTACTATGGTATGGATGTGTTCTCAAAACTGTTTGGGGCCTTGCGGTTCTTCACTGATTTCTGGGGTTTTTTGACATTGTATTTCTGAACCCTCTCACATCAGCTGGACATTTTCTGCCTTCCTTTTGTTAAGAGGACTCTGGTGCATCTTAACCTAAATGTAAAACTGTGGTTAAGAGGAAGAACATACAGGTGTCTATCCTAAATCCTTTCCTCCCCGTGGCAGTCTTGGCCCTGTCCCACTACAGAAGAGTGTGAGGTCAGCTCCTGCCCTTAAGATGTGTACACGTCCAAGGCATGCTGTGGCCTCTGCAGTCCTGTTCAGGCATATTTATGACAACTTTACAAGGCCCTGAACAATTGGAGAGCGTGGGTGGGGGCTGGACACTCCAAGCGCATCAATCAGTTTCATCCCTCTGAGCCAAAGCAAAAGCAATCTTTATTTTTCCCTGGGTTGAGAGAGAATCAACAGAGGCAAGAGAGAATAATGGGAAGGAGTGAATGAGGAACCCCCTCTGCCACTGGCTAGCAGTAGCTCATTTAAACAGATGGCTTTGTTTTGATTTGGACTCTCCATTTTTTTGTCTCCCTACTAAAGGAGACCTGCAGAGCTCTGTCCAGAAAGGGAGCAATACAGCCGCCTGTTCCCACACAAGTGGGGCGAAAGGCGAGAGGCTTTGAGAATTCCCTGTCTCTTTTCCTCGCCTCCCTCTTTTTCTTTTCCCCCAAGAAATCACGGTTTGAGAGAATTCCCCCCTACTCCTCCTGTTGGAAAGAAAGGCAGAGAAGACATTCTTGACATTCTTTGCAGAGAAAAGGGGTTAAATGTCTGAATTTGGGGGTCACCATGTTATACAAATTGCAATCTAATCGTTTTTACAAGAACACACGTGTGCTAAGAAAAGGAGCCATGGACAAGGAAGAAAAGGGGACAGACAACCTTCTTTGTCCTATCTTCTTTTTTTTCTTTTACACCCAAGGTTTTGCACTATTGTCATGTCTACCCTCTCTCCCCTCCTCGCCCCCGAGAGGGAGAACATTGGTTTTATAGTTAAATTGGTTCGTAAAGCAGAAGGGCTTGGTGCCATTTCTGTTTGTTTTCCCAAATAAAAGCCTCAGCAGGGTCTCTTTTGCACCTTTGTGGTTTTATTTGAAGAAACTGGCTTTTTCCCATAGCCCAGTGTGTCAGTTTATCCTCTGAACTTAACCTTATGGGAACCCGAACAACAAAAACTCACAGGGTCTCAGAGCTGGAAAGGTAAAGAAATTGTATCTTTTTATTGGACCATTTAAAGCGTGTGTGGGCCAATTCAGAGAAAGCAGTATAAAAGAAGGAAAACCTCAGTCTTCCATCTTCTTTTGCCCGCATCAACAATCTTAAACCATCGTTGGTGTCATTCCCCCCTACTGCCTCAAGTCCCTTCAGCTGCACTGATGAAGCTGAGAGGCATTTCTCCTTCTCAATCACTTGTAAGAGCATCTCTGAGCCATTTCACATGGAGGTACTAGCTCAAAATTCTCCAAGCCAATCCCACACCTCCCTGCAAGAATTATGAGCCTTGGCTAAATGCAAGAGTAGGATAACTCTGTGAAGAATAACTTTGCTAAGGGACCTATGCTTCTCCCTATATACGTTATAAATGTTGTTTGACCAAGCCTTTCCCATCTCAGCATAAGCTGCTGTGTCTCCTAAGTGCCTCAGCCACTGCTGCAAAGAACCTGGAAGAGGCAACAGCTCAGCTCTTTGCTTTGGATTTGGTGCTTTCACCAAATTGGATGACAGAAGTTGTGCAAATCTTGTGCTCTGGATAATTGTTTTTGAATGGGTCTTGTTTCCTTTCTCTATTTGACACTCAGCTCAAATATCCCAGTGTTTTGAACTGAAGGGTACTCTTTCCGCTTTGTTTTTTTTAAACATATGTTTCCCACCTGGCTCGTTGTAAGTAGCTGTTGGGGCTAAAATAGTGGTTTAGAGATCTACTCAGTTTCTAAATAGTCACCTGCTTGTGTGCAATGCCTTTTCTTTGGTGGATGATCACAGTTCACAGAAGAGGTTTCCAGACAGAATTAGTATGTCCTCAATTTCACACATCTGTTTTCAGCACATGTTCTAAATTTAGCAGTTTCCTAGAATTTGCATATTTGTATAATATCAATTTTTGTGAATCAAAGTCACCAGAAATTGAGGATAGGGAGAAAAGTGTTAGTTTTTTTTAGAGTGTAGTTCATGCATGTTGAAGACAACTGGCCAAGATCTGTAGCAAATGGACAAGGTGCTGGGAGGGAGTTGCAGACTTCTTTGAGACCTTGCTGATAGCTGGAGTCCAGGGTATTTCTGAGCTTTTATGGTTACACAAATAATCACTGTGGCTTAGGAGGCTGTATATGGCTTTAATGTAGTGACAGCAGCATCCTATGGATTATCTGGAAACCAAACATCTGTCTCTGCCATGACTGATCTTATTTTGTCTTCACGTTGCTGGGGTGAGGAGGAATAGACCCTAACGCTCTTTTTAAGAGGAAAAAAAACTTAAACCAGCTTGTTTCTGCAATTCCTTGGTAGTTCACTTTGCTTCCAGGTGAGAAGTCTCCTGTCTGCTGGAGGTATCATGATAGCAATGTTTATGGCTCCTATTTACTGCTTGGAAAGGAGAGAGTGAAATGTGGAAATCTCAAACACATAGCTTATTTAAAAAGTAATTTTGAAATCTTGTTTTCTGAAGAGCATGGGAGTTGATGGAGATGAATCATAGGATTCTCTATAACGTCTGAACAAAATTCCTTTATTTTTTGGACTCATCAGTTTGATAATTTTCCAGGCATATGGGCTTGTTTAAACATCTTGTTCTATCAGCAAGGAGTCTAGCACCTGGTGTTAAAACAGCTTTCCTGTGCTAGAGATGAATTAGGCTACTGGATTTGCTCTGGCTCTGTTCCTTGTGGGCTAGTACCAGATTACTGCCAATATGATTCTAGTCTGTCTAGATGCTTAAGAGAATATAGGAGAAACTAGGAATATCTGTGGTTTCCTGCTTGGCAATGAGGGCCCACCTGTGTATCTGTAGGTGGTGTGTTGGGCCAGGTAGTTTGTGGCTAAGATGCTGAAGCCAAGACCCCTGGCTCTAGGCTAGCCTTTCCAGGAAACCTGGACTGTTAAGCTTTTGATTCTGCTCCACAGAGCTCCACTGGTGTGGACTTGTTTCTGTTGGTGTCACCCAGCACTGGGACTGAACCCTAGTGCTATCAGCCTGAGCTGTTCAGTACAGAAAACATAGCAAAACTCCCATCGTCTGCACAGCTAACTACCTAGCTTGCCTGAAGAAGGCCTTGGAGTGAAGCAGCTCCTCCAGCTAGTGCTAGCTAGAGCTAGGGCATGGTGGGAAGGTGGTGTGGACCTTCCAGGCTTGGTCTATCTTGGGTTTTGCAGTCACTTGCTGAGATCTTCATAGCATATAACAAGGACAGAGCACCCTGGCCTCTGAAGTTCTGAGGATCAGCTTCCTGGTCTTTGGAAGATGTTGGGGGGGGCATAGAGTGAAAATGGGCCCACAAGGCAAAGGAGAAGGCTATTGCCTGCTGCGTTTGGCTGGTACTGGTGACCTCTGCAAGTTAATGAGAAACAAGGTTCAGCATAGTTATTACACCTCTTTCTGTCCATCATTGAATAGGTATCTTCTGCCTATGTAAGCTGTTGGAAATCTATCAGTCATGTCCTGGTCTAGCTGCTGGTTTTCTGTTGCCCCTTGATGGATTATTATGCATTATCTGTGGGTTTTGCTCCCTAGGAAATGGAAGCTCTTGGGGACTGAAGTTTTGAGGGCAGGGAGTATTTGGGATAGTACAGACTGGACAATTTGTGTGCACCAGCTTGTGATCCCAAGGCTGAGAGAGTTGTGGCAGAGAGTTCCCTTGCCAGCATAAGCTCAGCATGGCTAACCTGGTATGGTGGTAGCTGGTCCAGAGACACCTTAACCTGCTAAAAACCAGGGGAAATATTAATCGTGTTCTGCAACTTTATCAGCTTAAGTGTACCCATGCCAGAGCATGTAGGTCTTTTGATTTGTGTGCCCAGTGCACAGCACAGTATGATATTCCCCTGGTGTCAGATTTTAAGTGCTTCACTGTAGCAACTAATGTGTTGTTTCTGTAACTGCTAAAGGACTGCTGCAGTATGCAGGGGCTGGACCTCCTGATTGAAAGCTGCTTTGGCTGACCTGTTGTTGAGGCAGGAGAACTGAACTGATGAACAAACCAGCAAAACAACATTTGCTTTTCTTGGTCATTTACAAGTATCTATGTTTGTTTCCTGCCTACAAAGGAAAAGCTTAGAATTTTTTTTTCTTCTCTTTTTTTTGTTGCCTAGGCTGGGAAGGGAAGTGGAGGAAGGAAGGAAGGAAAACTGGTGTAACTGTTGGGATGCTTGGGTATCACTGGAGTGAGGTGAGAAGGCATGGAGAAACAGTGAGAGCGAGGCACCTCGTGGTGTTCAGTGCTGCACAGGAAGCTCTGAATGCAGAATCCAGGCTCTCTGGTTTTTCCTGTTTGTGTGATGCTGAAGTTTTTCACTTGGAGACCTCATCAGGTTGCCATTAAAAATGGCTGCAATTTTGCAGCTCTGCAGACTGAGGTCTGATCTGGGAGATGGAAGACAAGCTTTAGTGGGGCCAGGATTGTTCTGGGTGTGATGGGCATTTTTTAGAGGTGGGAGGTTGTGAGGGCATCTGCTGTGACCCGTTTTAGTCACCTGAGAGGAGGAAAAGGACTGGTCCCAGTGAATAAAAAATCCCTGGTAGCATCCTGCTACCTTTCCTCAGCACAGTGCTCCTCTGTCCCTGAGCTTGCTTAGTCCTTTACATATTAAGGAGTATTAGCAGGGAAAATGGTGCAGCTGCCTGTCCTGGTTTTCTCTTCTCAAGTGTCACTTGATCAGAGCCACCAGTCCAGGGGCTACCCTGGGGAGGGGGGGAAAAAAAATAAAGGCAGTAGCAGGTGGAAATGGGGAGAGAAGGCTCTAAGCTCCTCATGCTGCCTAGGGCTTGCTGAAATAGCTCATCTCCTGGGAATATCTCCCTGCTCCTGCGTAAGCAACTGGCAGAGGGCTCTGCAGGCTGGCCCCTTATGCATCTCACACGTAGTCCAATGGTTCTTGTTTGGGAAGGCAGCTGGTTTCTTATTCCTCTGCTGTATGTTTTGTGTATCTGGGCCACACATATAGCTCATAGGATGAAGAAGGTTTTGTGGAGCCCTTGAGAAGGATTGTGCGCATGTCCATTTATCCTGCTGGCTTTGCAGAACAGCAAATGGAGGGGATCTGTGTGCTTGGAGGGGCAGGAGAGTGCCAGACTTTAGAGATGCCCATCCATGTCTTGCTCCATGGTGGAGATGAGGACCCATTTGCACCAGCCAAACCCCACAGCTCTCTGCTCCCAGTGCTCAGATTGTGAATCCTTCAACCTACTGACCTGCACACAGGTGCAGAGTTGCTGTGTGGTTAGTTTCCAAGGGTTAATGCATTGTGAGAAGGTTGCAAAGGGCTGAAGTCTGGAATCCCCTCGATCTCTTGCCTGAAGAAACACAAAGTCCAATAAGCCAGCACCCCTGGATTCGTGTTGGGGGGGATTAATTCATGCACTTGATGTTAAAGCTTGTCCAAGAGGTTTGGGCGGGGGGGCCATTGCTAGGGCTGGTTGGCCTCTCTAAATGGTTGCTAGGGCCTTGGCATCAAGGGCCAATGTAGCTGCCCACAGCCACGGTCACGGAGGGAATTACACAGCCACAAAGAAATTGTTATTCTACATAATCTGCTCTTTGGAGAGTGACTGTGGGGAAACAGGCTGGCCCCAGCACGCCGCCAGCTCTGTGATCATAGAAGCGTGCTGGCTGCAAAGATCGGCCAGGGCTCGCCTTCTGATCTGGGGACACCAGGGCTCGAGGCGCTAATCTGCTTTATCAGCGATTTCTCTCTCCTGACATAAAGGTGTTTACTTGTTTTAACATCTCCCAGGACTCTATTTCTCCTTTTGTGTGGTCTTTATCCCCCGACGAGGGCTTTAGCCCAGATTACAGACAGAATTAAGGCATTTGGCGATGTGCCTCAGAACTGTGTGATGCTGGATCAAGGAGCAGAAAGTAACAAAATAATGGGGGGGAGATGTTGGGAGTGACCCCACTGTGGGATCCATACTGTTGGCTTTCAGGACCGCTTCATTGTCCTGAGAACCAAGAACCAAGAGACTGTTGGAGAGGGGTGGCCGTGCAGCAGGGTTTGAAAAGCAGGTGCTTTAAGGTTTATTGTGTTCAGCACTTTTGATTTAGAGGGTGTGAGGAGGAGGAGAAAGAAAAGCAGGGTTTGCTATAGGTGGCCAGTTTCAAGCAACTGGGCAGATTGTCTCTTCCAACCCAAGAATCTGCCATAGCTGGGTGTTGCTGGCTGCTGGAGCATGTGAAGTGATACTGGGAATGGGCTGTGTCATGTGCCTGATGCAATTTCATATGGCCCAGTGAAGACGCTCAAGCTCCTTCTTGTGGTCTGACAGGGTGGGCACTCACCAGGCATCATCCACCTGCTGAGCTGCTGGGTCTGCGCATGAACAAGCAGCAGAATGATATAGCTACAAAGCATCTGACTTAGAGCTTAAGGGAGCTCTTGCTTTTGCTCTTTCACAGCAAGCAATGAATTAAAAAGGAGGAGAGCAAATAAAAAACCCCACTCTACCAAACTAGCCTTTAGAAAGTAATTTCCAGAGCAGCCCTGAAGTGGGTGCTCTTGACCTGTCATGGTCAGCCCGAGATACTGTTTGCAGTATGCAGTGTAGCTGGAGGTGGGTGAGGAGAATAGCCGTGGCAGACTGGATCAGGAGAGACCGATTTGCCTGTGGATCTGAGCTGTGTGAAAGATATGGGGAAATACCCCAGTGGGCAGTATTTTGAAGGACAGAGTGTGGGATAAGATGGGATTTACCAGGTAAGTGACTGTTGCAGATTATCTGTAGTTTGACTGTGTTGAGAATTGTCACACATGGAAATAGAGCCCCATAATTCAGAGTACTGGTCACTTCTGCTAAGGAAAATGATCCTATTCTGCCAGGCATCAACTGTGCCTTTTGCTTGGCTCTTCTTCTCACAGCTATGACTCATGCTGGTCACCCTCCAAGACAGTGGCCCAAACAGTAGCAGAAGTTGGGGGAGGGAGAAGAGAACTGTGCAGGCTTTTGCATTTTGTTAAATCACAGAAATGAGATCTAGGAGACTTCTGTGCCATCATCTTTGCTCTGGCCAGCTGAATTGGAATGGCATTTTGCTCTGAATGACTCTTCTTCTACTGTGTTTCATTGCAGCAGTCAGCTGTTGACCTGCTTAGGGACTGACTTCCACCGTGGAGCTGGAGTCCTTGATGTCTTTTATGAAACGCCATCCCTTCTCCTTTCTTGTGGATATGACACCTACATCCGCTACTGGGACATACGGACCAGCACCAGGTGAGCCTACTCTGCTGGCATCTGTGTGAGGCTCCTGGGCTCTCACTGTGCAGTGTCTGGGGACTCGCCTGCAGCTGAATTAGCTCCTGCAGGCAAATTAGGCCTCAGTACCGGTGGTGGAAGCTCAGCCCTGCTTTGTTGTCCTTGCAGGAAGTGTGTCCAGGAGTGGGAAGAGCCCCATGACAGTGCCCTGTACTGCATAAGGAGTGATAAGAACCATATGATTGCCAGTGGCTCTTCTTACTACGGCGTGGTGCGTCTCTGGGATAAACGGCAGACTCGGTGCCTGCAGGTGAGGTCCGGCCAGAGGCCAGGCAGCAAGGTAGCTTCTGAGTTGTTCTCTGATAGCGCAGTGCCTGTGTCTCTTTGGAAGAAGAGAGAGGGGCTGCTAGGCTACCTTTAGGGTGAGCCCACCTAAGCTATATGCAAGGAAAAGCCTGCTTTGCTCTCATGTCTCAGCCTTTGGGTCTGTAACACTGATTGGGGTCTATGGGCAGACCTCTTCTTTGAAAAGTTGATTCTCCTGTTTTCTTGCAGAGCTTTCACCTGTCTTCACCTATCAGCAGCCCAGTGTACTGCCTCCGTTTCAGTACCACTCATCTCTACGCTGCCCTGGCATCAGCCCTGCACGTCTTGGACTTCACAGCCCCGTGAAGGGTACCACAGCTGCTTCTGGTCACTCCAGCTGAAGAGAGTTGACACTTGGCTCAGGGAATCACAGGGCAGGAGAGGTGAGAATGGCCCCAAAGGCTTCCGAAGGGGTTTTTTTGAATGAAGAGTGCACAAAGGGCCAGACTTTCTCAACCTCACCTGCCTGTTAGTAGAAAAAAAGCCTGATTGTCCTTTAGTCTTTTTTATTTTGTGCAAGTCAGGGTTTGTTTTATTAATTGTGTTCTTTTTTTCCTATTTTTCTCCCTTTTTCTTCTGTGGATACAGCATTTGAGGGGCAAGTTGCGGCAGAATGCCCTGTTAGCTGTGTATGCTGGTCAGGTTGAGATCAGCCAAACTCTGAGCCGTGTGTGGCAAGTCTAGGCTGCGTGTAGGGTGGACTGATTTGGTGGAAAGGAAAGGTGCCTGGAGCAGAGCCCACCTTTCACCTGCGCTTGCTCTCCTGACAGCTGATTTGTGTTGTCCTTTGCAGCCAAGAACAAGAATTGAGCTAAAAGACAGAGCCAGCCCCGCTTCTAGTGTATGCCTCCACAAGCTGGCTGTCAGGTCAGGCTGTGCACTTGGCAGGGCTGAAAACAGTCATGTTTTGCTAAATAAAACTCTGAAGAGAAACAAGAGAGACTGTATGTTTTGTTTTCATGTTCCAAAGAGGCTGTGATGTTACCTGCTGATTGCAGAGGCCTGGCTGAGCAGAGGAGATTGGGGCTATTTTCAGATGGTGTTTACATGTCTAATAGATCTCTCTCCCTGGCTAGACCTTGTGACACTGCTGCACTGAAGGCAGTTCCTGGTGTATTGGTTATTGTGTTGCTTTTTCAAACAAAAATTCAAAAAGTAGGATCTGCAACTTGCTTGCTGCCTGCATAAGGAAGCAGCAGACTATTGGGCTATTGCAAACACCAAGGCCTTAATGTGATTTACTGGGATCCTGTTGGCACATCTAAGTGGGCTCTGCTCCTTTCTGTGTCAATCTTCTGAACTCAAGCTGGCTTGCAGAATAGCCATAGCTTTCAGCGTGCTCTGTGCTGTCTGGATGAATGTGGATGAGTGTGCTGTGGATGAACACAGTGGTGTCTCAGGTCTGGTCCCCTGTGTAGGAGGACGTGCGTGAACCCTACTTGGCTGTGAGTTTTTGAGTATCCTGGATAGGTGAAAGAGAGGTTTTGTATCGCAAACAGGGAGCACTTCTAGGACGAAGCATCCAGCATGGTGCTTTGTTAGAACTTCATAGCTATTTTCACTCTTGAGAGACTGCTCTTCCCTTATTATGCACCAAAACTGGAAGAGGGATGTTTGCTGGAGTCCCTGCCTGAGCAGGGAGGGAGTGAAACCAACCAGCTCCTCACCTTCTTGAAGGGAGCCCTGCGTTCCCAGTGGACGTGAGACAGCAGCTCAGGGTGCAAAGTAATCTAAATGCATGGTTTTGCTGCAGGATCACATTCTTAGAAGGATCTTTCCAGCACAGCTCCCTATCACAGTTCATGATCTGTGCCTGTTCTTCTCCTGCCATTCATACCTGCTTGCTGCCAGCTGTCTTCACAGAATCACAGAATCACCAAGACTGGAAAAGACCCCCAGGATCATCAAGTCCAGCCTATGACCCAATACACCACAACATCTAAACCATGCCACTCAGTGCCACATCCAGTCTTTTCTTAAACACCTCCAGGGACGGCGACTCCACCACCTCCCTGGGCAGCCCATTCCAGAGCCCAATCACCCTCTGCATGAGGAAGTGCTTCCTAATGTCCAGTCTAACCCTCCCCTGCTGCAGCTTCAAGCCATGGCCTCTTGTCCTGTCACTAGCTGCCATGGAGAAGAGCCCAACCCCTACCTGACTACAACTTCCCTTCAGGTAGTTGTAGAGGGCGATAAGGTCCCCCCTGAGTCTCCTCTTCTTCAGGCTGAATAGTCCCAGTTGCCTCAGCCTTTCCCCATATGGCTTCCCCTCCAGCCCCTTCACCAGTCTCGTTGCTCTCCTCTGTACCCTCTCCAGCACCTCAACATCCTTCTTGAAGTGAGGGGCCCAGAACTGGACACAGTACTCAAGGTGAGGCCTCACCAGTGCAGAGTACAGGGGGAGANAAAGGCCCTGCTGAAGTCTAGGTAGATTACATCCACAGCCCTCCCTTGATCCACCAGGCGGGTCACCCAGTCATAGAATGAGATCGAGTTGGTTAGGCAGGACCTTCCCTTCATAAACCCATTTAGGATGACCTGCTCCATAATCCTGTCAGGTACTTAGGTCAAGCTGACAGGTCTGTAGTTTTCTGGATTCCCCCTCTGGCCTTTCCCTGGTCTTGTAGCTACCATGGTGTTACATGTTCTTGTATAAGTGAGAGAGTTGATGCTGAAGCTCCCCAAGCAATGATCTACTGCTGTAAAAAAGGTGTCCATGACTGGAATGGTCTTCCAGCAGCTTAGAGGTATAGATCCCAGAGACTGCTAGTCCTAACTGGTGATGCTGGGGGGACCTCTGGGTTGTTGGTAACACTGAGAGGTTGCTAAATACTGCTGCTGTATTGGAGCACTCTGGACTGTGCATGTGAGGAGAGGTTTAGGTAAGTGATTAGGCATGAGATCTAAGACCAGCAAGAGGGGGAGTTGGCAGAGCTTTGGGAGTGGGGGAGGGCTGTTTTTCCTCCGGTTTTAATGTATTTCAGGTCCTTTAATGAAACCAGGAAGGAGAGGTAGAGATATTAAATGTCTTTGGCAGTGTCCTCAGGGAGAGGCTGTGAAGGAACTAGAGTAACTGTGAGGTGGGAGGAGAGGTTCTTTATTGTACTGGGACTTGGGCAAGGCCTGGAGTAGGAATGAGCATGTCAGCTGAGCAAGTGAATAAGTATCACTGGTTTAGGAGACTCCTGCCATGACAGACCTGCTTGCAACATGGTTGCTTCCAGTCCTGCCACTTCCCATCTGCAGGTCATGTTGGTGAGTCCTGCACTTCTGTACCTGCTTTTGGGTTCCTCCTGGCTGAAGCCTGTAGCAAATCTGCAGCCCCATAGTGATGGTACCAGTACTAGTGTGTGGAAGGATGCACCCTCACATCTTGGCTGATACTGGGGAATGGGTAGGCTGCAAGTGGAGCTGGTGCGCTGAGCTCTGCCAGTTGATGCTGCCTCTGTTGTCTTGGGAGGACTCTGCAGGTGGGTCCTGGAGCCACCCAGCAGCAACGCTCTAACTGGAGGTGCCACCCAGGCTCTAAGGAGTTTCTGTGGTTTGAAAGCAGTCCTCATCATGGGTGCTATGTTGGGAGCCTACAACTGGCTCGCATAAAAGTAAGGTTTGTTTGGGAAGGAGCTATTCAAATGTGAACTAGGATGGAGGGATATGCAGAAATCTAAGCACATTAATGGCTTGTACTGAGTAGAAACAGTAGCTGGTTGGAAGGAAAGTTGTTAGAGCAGCACTTCTGGGGTTGTCCCTGTGTGGGGGGTGCTGTCTGTGCAGCCAAGTTTGTGATGGGCCATGTTTGTGCTGTCACAGAAGGGGTGTGCCACTGCTACTCCTGTCTGCTGCCACTTTCCCCTCCATGCCATGCAAATGAAGGCAGCTGCATTTCAGTTCCTGCACTCTACACTTCATGTTGTGCATGGCTGGTGGTAAGGAAGTAGTTGAGTGTCCTCCTCTTCACACTATTTCAAAGACTGTGCCCATGCAGGTCTAAGCATTGATGCTGTTTGCAGATACAGGGGGCGACCAGGGCATCCTTCAAACTGCACAGAGGACCTTGCACAGCTGCACGGGAGGGAGTTGCTTCCAAGCAGGTCTCAGGCAGGTAAGAGGTGCAAGGAGGAGATTCTTGCTTTCCAAACATTACTGCTTTCAGCGATGGTGGCAGAGAGAATTCCCAAGGGGAACTACCCCGCTTTCATATCTCTTCAGCTCATGGAGGATGGGGTGAGGGCTGCTGGCTGTGGATGTAGTGCACTTCCTTTGCGTGCTGCAGCTTCCCACAACACAGAGAAGGATCATATAAATGTCTACATAAATCAGCAGACCAAGCAGTAAAGAGATTGACCACTCTGCCACCTCCCTGGGACCACAAAGATTCCTCCAATCAGTTAACAACAGAGCTTTTATTAGAAAAGGCAAAATAAATACCATAAAGCTGTGCCAGAGTGCTGCCCCCAAACCTCAGCCTGCCAGCAGCCATTGCCTACTGTGTCTTACAGTCACCATCCCCACTGTTAGCTGCCTTTATCTTTTTCAGCTCCTTCTGCAGCTGCTCTTCTGCATCTAGGATCTCCTTTGGCTTCTGGTACTGTAGGACAGAAAGAAATGCCCTTAGTACTGCTGTTCAGCTTCTGCTCCAAGTAAGACCAACTGGGGCCAAGTGCTACTAGTGCAGCTAGGGACCTCCTGCCAAGCAAGGCCTTTCTGTTACCAGCTTGTTTGGAGAGGTGGTGGTGCCATCATGCTAGGGACATTTGCCAAAACCTGGAGTGTCTTTTACATTGCAGGTAAGACTTTCTTTTTTGGATGTGGAGTCCTGGCCCCCACCAATGCCTCTGGAATATCCTGGCTATCTGTGTCATGCAGATTCCTGGTGTGCTTGCTGATTGTATGCTCACGTATGTTATATATATAAATATAATTTGCATTTTTTAGAAGGCAGACAGAGAAGAGTTGCAGTTCCTCTGTCCTTCCTCAGAGCCCCATCACCCAGCTGCAGTTTAGTGGTGGATGCAGGTGCTTTTTGACAAGGGTTTAGCCCCTAGCAAACAGAAGCTCAGAAGGATTCAAGATGCTCCTCTTGGCCTATTTCCTCTCCACGCACACCCCTAGCTCTGCTGCGTGGTTTCCCTCGGGGCCAATACTCTCTGGGTACCTGACTTCCACACCTAAGAACGTGAACACCTGCTGCTGTAAACCATCTGTCTGCTCCTTACAACAAGTCAGTGTGCGTTTTGCTAGTCTTTTTTCTACCATGTCTGTGGAAGTATGTCTTCTCCATGTGTCCTTCGATGCAAAGCAGCAGGTGATTTTTTTCTTATTTTTTTTTTAAGACTGTGAGACTTCTAAGTGCAGCAGGTTCTTGGACTCTTAACACTTATGCTCCGGGGCAAGAGAAACTTGCTGTCGCAGAGTGGAGACTTGCTCAGGCCTGAGGGAGGGGATACACAGAAAATAGGACATGACAGATGCTATGCCACCTGCAAGCCACCTTCAGCAGCAAGCAGGGCCTCTCCTGTGGCCTGGGCTGTCCTGGCTAGTGTCAGCATGCCCAGCGTTACCTGAAACTCCCACTGACTGTGTGACAAAGCAGGGGACTCTATCAGTGACCCTCAGAAGATCTCCCTGCTCTGCCTTATTTCCTCACGTGTAAGAATTTTTAACTTCTTTGTGGACAGAAAGAGAAAGACAAAGTGCTGTTCTTTGTGGCTAAAACCTCACCGTGATGATCAGGGTGTTGTTGGCATGGGTGAAGCTCAGGGAAGCTGCATCCAAGGGGAGCTGGTATCTGTCCAGGTCAGGAATAGAGAATTTTTTGTAGTATCTACAAATGAGAAAGGTGACAGAAATGATGGTGAGGTTCCTATTCCTTCGCTAGCAATGCTGAGCTACATAGTGCTGTTCTGTAAGGTGTAAATGAAGACAATACGCCTTTTGGGGTTGGCAGGAGGAACCTGTGATATGTTATGTACCTGCTAGTGACCCCAGGCTGGCAGAGGCACTTGAAATGCCTCCAAACTGGAAATCGGAGCTGCCAAAGTCCTGAAGGGCTTTGGTATGTGAAAGGAGTCTTGGTCCCTCTGCCTTGCCCTTGAATAGTGTCAGACATGGTTAAGGACAGACTACTCAACCCTACCAAGAGGTGTCTCTTGTCTTTGTTCCTGTGAAGCACCAGCTCCCGTTAGCTCTTGTTAAAACAGCTGTCAAAGCCCTTGTGCTCTGAGACTTACTTTCCTGAGTGATGTGCCATTTTGTGTTGCAGTCCTTTCTAAACCCATCTTTTTGTCCTCTTGCTGCACTTCCTAGAAAATGACCTGCTTTGGTGGCACTGTGGTGCCCAGGCATACCCCTAGGCACAGAGTTCTAGGTGTAGCTGCCCACAGCCACCTGAGAATTTGCTCTGTCGTGTCTCCATGCAGCCCTCATGGTGGCTGTGGTGCTCCTCTGCACTCCCAGCACCCCTAGTTGTTCTTTCCTTGGTCTCCATCTCAGTCTCCCAGTCACCACTCACATCCAAATAGAGGACAGAAGGCTTTTTGCCAGCTCCCTGTCCAGCCTGTGTCTCTCCAGTGACCCAGCCTTGGGCTTTGCTCAGTATGAACGGAATACATCTCAGAACTGGTGTGGTTATAAGGTATGTAGGCAGCTAAAATATTTCCTAAGACTTGAGGACCAGGACTTTGTAGACCTGTGTCTGCATTTGCCCAAGACATTTTTTGCTTGGTATGGCTTGTCCTGCATCTACTGCTTCTAGCTGGTGGTACTACGCTTGTGTAGAAGCATGGTTGAGTTCTTTATCTCTTCTAGCACTCTTGTGGGCAACCTCTCCCAAAGAATTGGCCTGTAGATGGTACTGAGGGTGCCCAGAGCAGAATGGGAACAGGCAGTGGCTGCTATTATACCATGAGGGGTTGTTCTCCGTTCAACTGGCTGTGAGTCCTGGCCTCTCTAGCTACCCCTACCCAAATTTCAGTTTATTTTCCAAGTCATGGTGAAAACAGTTACAAAGGGCAAATGGATCTCCTGGTGCAGTGGGAGGAATGTACGCAGCCTGTTACCGCAGGGCTCAAACCATTCTGTGTTGTCACTGCTGTCGGTATTTGGAAAAGGTGGCAGACATGGATAATAAGGGAGATGTCAAAGGTTAAACAGCAGAGATTAGATGAACACAAAGACATGTTAAGGAAGTGTTAACTTCTTACCGATTAGACAAAAAAAAAAAAAAAGCAGTACACAGAAAAAAACCCACTGTTTCAAAGGGCCTTGGGAGTCATCAATGAAACAGCAGCATTCTGCTGCCCCAGGACTAAGGAGAAGGGGAGAAGAATGGCTTTGGCTGGCCTCAAACTAAAATCTGTGACAAGATCAAAGGAAACCAGATCTGCTTGGCCACCCCCTCCTCCTCCTAACATTACCACTGCCTCTTGCTACAATAATTGAATCAGGTTTGGCGTTTGGGGAGGTGGCTTTTTGGGTTTGTTTTTAGAGTTTAGTTTAATGGATTTATTTTAAAGCAAGAGGTTTTAAGCAAATCCCACTTGAGCAGCCCTTGCTGTGGCCAGAGGGAAAGCGAGTGATTGGTGGAAGCGAGGAGCTCCTATCTGGGCTGGGGAGGTAGCTGATGAGCCCGCAGTCCCTGCTGAGGCAGGCAGATTCTCTGCCCTTGCCTCTCACCCCATGGCCAAGGGCAGTATTGCATTCTGAGCCTGGGTCCTGGCCTGAGATCCTGGTGTATGTGAAGTCACCTCTATTATTTCCCTATTGGAAACTCACTTTTTTTGTCAGCCTGTAAGGAAAACTGCTACTGGTATGCTGAGAATTCAGAGCTGAGCTACTCAGTAGTGACTTGGCAACCCATCCTGTTGCTTGCGCCTCTGGCTGGCGGTCAGCATGGCTCTCTTGCTCAGAAGCAGTGTGGCTGATTTCCAAGGGCTGGAGAGGCTCCGAGGCTTGCTTTCTCTCCCATAATGATGTGCACTCTCTCTGTGGATTCCATGCCTTTGTTGCTACCTTGGAATTAGTTGCTGAGTGGTGCCTTGCCCTGGCCAAGACCCAGGAGAAATGATATAAGATATCCTGGAGCCTGTACTAAGTGTTCTAGTGCAGGAGTCTGTCCCTGTTCCCTGCTGACAGCCAAGTTGTTCTTGTTCCCAATGAGGCAGCTTTCAGCTTTAATTCCAAAGGTCCTTAACTTTCATGCGCAGGCCATGAACTACTGTCAGGTCCTTCAGCTCTCTCCGACACTAACCTGTAAGTGTGTATGTGTTGCCTTCTTGTCGAGGACTCTGCTGTTTTACTGAGTGAGGTACAAAAAAAAGCCTGAAATCAGGTAGGGTGTGTGAGGGCTCAGTGGTACATTATAACCTTACAGCACCTATGCAAACAAGGAGGTACACACATACACACTACTGTTAGTAGGATTAGAAGTAGATAGGCCTGTCTGTGGTAGTATGTGAGTGGACTCAGACTCACATACTCCCTCCTTCTCCTGGCTCCATGTGTATCCACATATGGCTGATGGGAACTTCATTCATCTTTGCTGTATAGGTCTCCCTACTGAAGTGCCACTCTTCTCCTGTGAATGCCTCTGCATGCTTTTAGGCCAGCATCTATCTGTATTAGAGCTGTAATTGCTTGCTGTTTTCATGGGACAGACACCCCCTTCCTCCTGTCTAACCTTCTCCTGCTTTTAAGCGTCCAGGTGTGCTCATATGCAGAACTCAAACATCATCTTGCCACAGCCTCTGATGTGGTAAACCCTCGCCTGAAGACTTGGCGGGTTCTGTGATCTGAAAGGCATTCAGGAGTAACTTGGAGCAGTTCTTTGCCAACAGCACCACCTACAGCCAGCTACAAAGAGCAGCTTAAAGAGGGCAAGGGGCAGATTGGGAAACAGCAGGATGGATTTAACCCATGAATCTGATTCTTCTCTGTTCTGCAGCAACACAGGAGAGGGGAGTCAAACAGAGAGCAGCCTGACCACCTTTCTGTACTGGTATATTATCCCAGTTTGTATATAGCTTTCACTTATCTTCCAGTATTCTCCCTTGTTTTCCTAATACCTACCTACTCCTTGCTATCTCTTCCCAATACTACTGCTCATCCTGGCTTATCTCACTGAGGCTGTAAATGCTTTGGGGCACACTGTCTCATTCCATGAGAAAAGCCATGTATAAGATGATACTTAAAAGCCTTTTGTGTTTTGTTTTTTTGTTGGGTTTTTTTCCCTCCCAACTCAAATATCTCTTGGCAGAATATTGTGGTGCTTTCTTTCCACATTCAGTCTGCCTTTTTTCTTACTACCTTCAGATATTGTCATTGGCACTGTGACTACAGGACAGGCTTATGCAGGGTGGTCTGTCTGCCTGGTTGCCATGGCTTTGCTGGACCTACTGAATCCTGCAGCTCCATGCACTCTGAGATACAATGACTAGATCAAAGTATTTACCAGATGGAGAAGATGGGATCCTCCAACTGCAAAAGGTCCACAAGGCTCTTACTTTATTTTTCTAAGAGAGTGACAATTGACAGGGAAAGACCAGAGCAAACACCATGCTACTGGAACCATGAAGTTTGCAAAGGCCAACGCAGAGCTTGACAAGCTCTACTGTAAACATGTCTGGGGCAGTTGGCAGTAGAAACTGGACAGCAGGACACACGCAGCTGGAAGGTGAGGCCCTTTAGTCCTTGTACACTAGGGACAGAAAGCAAGAGAGGACAAGCCCTGTGCCATCACTAGCCTGCCCTCTGTGCCAACCCACCCCGAGGAACTGCCAGCACCATCAGTGCTGTCCTTACTGACTTTTTGTTGGTGGTCCGGATGATGCAGCAGCGCTGCTCCTTCTCCACAGAGACGCTGTACACCTCCTTGGGGTAGGGCAGGTTACGGATCCGCCACTGGAAGCTGCTCAGGGTATCCTTTCTCATGAAGACAGGCTATAGCAAATAAGTATCTTTAGCAAGGCCTCTCCAGCCATCTCCTCTGCTCCCTGTCCCCGTCTTCCTGTACTACCTCAAGAGGCTCCATGTGGGAGTAACTCTTCTTTCACACTGAAGCATTAGGAAGTAACTGAAGAAACTGCCTGAGCATCAGTTTTCTAGCACTGCTTTGGCTTTACCAAGGGCAATCCCTGCCCTGCTTGTAGGAGGCTGAAAGTGTTCAGTGAGGGAGTGTTGCCATACAGGGAAACCAGGCCTCTTCCTCACAGGCAACTGAATACTGAGCTCTGCCTACCCTAGGGACCTGCTGGTTTCAGTTCTGGCTCTGCCCCAATTTACTGTGTGGGGCTATGCTTGTGTTTCAGATCGATGGTGAGAGACTAAGAAAACCTCTGCCCCTAAGCTAGTGGGATGTGAAGATGAAATAGCCCATGCTACGTTATGGAGCAGCCTGCTAAGTGCTGCCTGTGTCAGTCTTTCATTGTCATTGCCTCTGCTTTCCTGCCACTGGCTTTCCTTTCAGCCTACCCTTTTGAAAGCCAGAATAGTTGGCCAACAGAGCAGTACAGTTTTTCTACTTAAGAAAACTACAACTCTGTCAAAGACCCCAAAAGAACTTAAGCTGTGCCTTCTTCCTACCCAGAACTGCACCTCTGCAGGATAGGTAGTGGAGTGCTAGGCACATTAAAAGCTGTCTCTTGGATCTGTGAGTGATCTGCAGTCTACTAACTACTGATGTAAGCACAAGAATAGGTAGTTTTAGGTGCAGTGGTTCCTACAGACCCTTACATTGGAGCTGCTTTCCTTTATGAGCTCTGATTCTAGTGCTCCCAGGAGCAGTGAGGTTGGCTCTCCTACTTCAACCTGCCACTTGCCAGAGCCTCCAAGCGTGTTCTTCTCTCGCCATTTTCTACCTGTGGAAGGGAGAATAAGTATTTTCATTGTTCTGCTCTGTAACAACTCCAGCAAATGACTGTCAGAGCTGCCCAGCACACTGATGTGATACAAAGACACATTAATTCCAGTCATTTACACTTTGATGTGAGTGGATCTGTTTGCTGGCCTATTCCTGAAGTCGGAAATTCTGTACCGAGTATCTCTTTTTAGCTGCTTGGTGCTGAAGCCATGGTGGGGTTGCAACAGGTGCCATGTTGCAGATGATATGGTTTTGGACAAAAGCCATAACCAGCACCTTCTTGTTTGTGGTTGCAGAAGCCACAAAAAAAGCACATATTTCTCCCTAGCATGTATTACAGACTCAGTGCCTGGCTATGCAAAATGGCAATCCATTTAGTTGGTCCAAGCCTATTGTGATAGATGAGCTGTTTGGGAAAGATTCTGGGCTGAGGCAAGGTCTGCTATGCCTCAGAAGTAAGAGAACCCTGGGCCCAAACTGAACAACATTTATATCCATACAAAATTCAGCTGCAAGCATGTTTATCTCCCAGATTATGTAGAAGCAATTTGTTCTTTACTGGGATGCACCTCTCAACACACTGCTATATGTGCTGTGGTTCTGCCCAAACCCGTGTGTCTGCTGGAGGCCAGCTGAGAGCACCACTTACTCACTAACTGACTGGTCTTCATGTCGTACTCTTCGGCCATCTCCTTTCCATCCTCAAACAGGTAGTGGATCTTCCGCTTCCCTAGAGGCAAGGTACGTGGTGAGGGTAAGTAGGAATACATCTCTCCTTGTCTGGGGCCGTGTTCCTGCGTTGATGGCCCAGCGTCCTTTGCTGGGCCCTGTCCCTCGGGGCTTCAGGGCCAACCCCGAAAGCGTTCCTTCCCCTCACCCGACCGCTATTAGAGTCACCCCAAAACGCGTCGGGGCGGGGAAGGCGGGTGCCATCCCGCCTCGCTGCCGCGGTTACCGTTCTGCACCAGCGCTGTCTTGCTGGCAGCCCGCAGCCTCTCCAGCCAGCTCGGCACCGCCATGATGGCTAGGCCCCGTCGCCGCGGCAACGCACACATTTCCGGCCGCCACCCGGAAGCACTTCCCGCGCCGTAGGTGATCGCGGGTCGCCGCTGGGCGCTGCGTTGGGGACCATCTCGCTCCGTATGGTTTGGGAGGCCCTTGCCCTCCTCCGGGCTAGGGTCGCAGAGTGTCTCGGCCCACTTGCCGCCTCTCGGGCTGGGGCTCAGGGAGCTCCCGTCCTCAACCTCTAGCCTTCGGTCCCCCTCTTCCGGGCCCCCTAAGTTTTGGGTGCCGCTCGTCCTGGGGCGAGCCGGGATTGTGGCGTTGAAGCCTTCGTGGCCTGAGGATGCTGGCGAGGCAGACTTGGTACCTGGTGTGCGTGTTTTGGTTTAGATTAGTTAAAATACTACCTGGAAAAGCACTCTCCAAGTCCCCAGGAGGACATTGGCACCTCGAAACTTCGGGGGTTTTGATGTGGTTTTTGTTTGTTGTTGTTTTTTTTTTTTTTTTACTTTGTATAATAGAAAGTGTTACTGTTTTTAGTATGTACTTCTGAAGTGTCTTGGAAATAAAGCTGTTTCTGGTGGCTAGGCAGGAAGGAGCTCAAAAATTTAAAGTAGTTGAATGCTTTCCATTTTAAGAGCTACGGCTTAGTGGTTTCTAAGACACTCAAGCATGGTCTTCTTAAGTGACTTTTAGTGTTTTCTAACTTCAATTTTTTTGACCTTGTGGGCTGAAATTCCTGTTTCCGTGTGCCTCTCTCAGGGCAAGTGTTTTTGGAAGGCAACAACAGAGAAAAAACAAACCTAACAAGTCAGTGAGCAAAATGAGTGACTCTTAAATTGTTACTGTGTAGCACTGTCCTAAGCAACTTCTCTCTTTCTTACTTGTGTTTGGCAGTTGCAACTAAACTTCACACTAGGCCTATGGATCCACAAG
The DNA here is from genome assembly GCA_013396975.1 of Bucco capensis. Taxonomy (NCBI): domain Eukaryota; kingdom Metazoa; phylum Chordata; class Aves; order Piciformes; family Bucconidae; genus Bucco; species Bucco capensis. The sequence goes on from VWZO01006671.1 coordinate 108,945, forward strand.
GGATTGTAAAAGCCTTTCCCAAGAGGAAGAAAGTGAGGGATGATTCAGGGAAAAGCGTCCCTCCAAAGATCCCAAAAGAGGAAGGAACAGAGATACCCGAGGGTAAGTCCTGCATGCCCATGATGTGGAATATAATACTCCTACCTCAGCTTGTTAACTGGAGGTGCTATTCCCCCAAAGGCTGGAAAGTCTGGCCCCCAGGTGTGTTTTCTGTAGAGCCCATGCCTAGATTGCTTTGGTGTGTCCAGCTGATGTCCCCCAAAGACCACCTGCCACTGTTGGTGCCATTTAAGTCCTGTGTGAGATTTGTAGTGTGGTTGGTCAGGGACACTGTTTCGCTTGTCACTGACCTCCTGCCCCTGTGTTTTCCTCAGCAATGTGGCTGAAACCAGTCACTGCCTACGTATTGCAAGCTGGCATTGGCCAAGCCAGGACCAAGATCTTCCACAAGCAGATTGTCCAGAATGGTGGTATTGTACAGAACCACCTCTCCTCGGAGGTGACACATATCATTGTGGCTGAAGACATGGACTGCGATCGGGCCTTTCGGCTCCTTAAATTAACTAAACTACCTTCAGGGTTGCAGCTAGTGAAAGCATCCTGGCTAAGTGCTTGCATCAGAGACCAGAAGCTTCTGAATACTGCTGGCTACAGTGTCTTTATCCCTCGCAGGTATGCAAATGCCACACTGTCATTCCTCCCTGCAGTGCTTCTGTCTGAAACAGAACAGCACTAAAATTTGACCTCTGCTCAAAATCTCAGACTGCAGCTCCTTGCAGCTGCTGCGAGCACAACTCATAGTCACTTTTCCCCATGTGAACTGGGAATTTTAGTGACTTTGTGACCAGTTGCCATTCTGTGGGGTAACAAAGCATGGAATAGGGCCTAGAAGCGCTAAGAGGCATCCTAGCGCTTGCTACAGGTGCTGAAATGATAACAGGTCCATCAGTGATAACAAAGATACTTTCGAAAATGCTGAGGGTTAAATGCTATTTCTTACTTATTTAAATGAAAGCTAGAGAGAGAGAATTGACTACTAGGTACAAGACAAAATGAAGAATGAAGCGGCAGCAGCCTCAGGTTTATGTCAAAATGTTTTGGCAAAGTTCTGGATAAAGAGTCTAAGACTGAGGTAGATAGAAGTGGAAGTCACAGGTCAGCAAGGTGAATGGAAATTGGGGAACTGAGCCAAAATCAGAGTAATTAGTCTGTGATTTGAGAGAGTACAAGTCATATGGGTTGTTTGCTCCATCCCAAAACATGCAGAAGGATTTCTCAATCAAACTTCTGAGGCCTGATAAGTCCTCCTCCTATACTAAGGCATCTGATCTATGGCAGGTACCTGGAGGAGGAAGAACTGCAGAAAGAGCAGCACCAGCAGGTCCTGGGCAGTGAAGAGATCCAGCCCTCAGCAGAGGGTGGAGCAGTAAAACCAAATACTGAAGCACAGGTGGAGGGTTCCTCACAGCAAGGCCTGGGCACCCTTGGACAGCAGCAGCTGGCTGAGGTGAGGCTTCCTGCACAGGCCCTTCTCTTTGTGACCAGATCCTGAATGCGGCTTTTCCTGGCTAAGAGCATTACTGCAGGGATTCAGTGCCTGATTTTCTCAGCAAAGGGAAGGTGTTTGGATGTTTTAGTGTGTTGGTGCTGGTAGACTCAGGCTGTGGATGTGCTTTTCTTTGTTCCTTTTAGGTGTTGGAGGTAGAAACAACACCCCTTAAATTCCTGTTCCCATCAGAATAATTCCAGCTGAAGCAGTCCTGTTGCTCTGCTCGTGCCAAGGCTCACTCTGGTGATCATGTTTCCCTTGTGTCCTTTTGAGGAATATTCCCTGGCTGAGAACATCTCCCTTTCAAGAAGCTGTCTCTGATATTTCATCCCATGTTCCTGCCTGAGCCATACTGACCCATTCTCCACTCTTTGGCAAGCACCCTGTTCAGACGCATGTACAGTGGATCAGGTTGCCACTCCAGTGATTGTGATGGTGTGCTTAAAATATCTGTGTTGGGTTATTAGTGGCCTCTACTGTGAATCAGTTTCTCTGATCTGCTGTTAGCTTTTTTTCCTTTTGCTGTATTTTCGCTTAAGTTTGCTGAATTCTTCTTGGGCATTGGCATCATTCAAATCTGTCTGTAGCAGAGTTACCCCAGACCTCTCAGAGCAGCAGCTGCCTTGTGAGGCTGGCATCTGTTTTCTAACACAGACACAAATTGTAGTTAATCCCTAACTGGCAGTCCACTGAGGGCTCCTTTGTTTTAGGCTTTCTCTTGAATATGTGTAAGGGGGGCATCTTTTCTCCCCAGACTTACTATCCAGTGTGCTATAGGTAGAGTTTGCTGCTGCTTAACTGCATCACCTTTGCAGTTACTCCATCTTTGCTGTTTCTTGTAACTCTAATTTAGAGCTAATTATTATTAACAAATCTTACACTTAATGGGAGACAGATCTTCTGTACTGTTACGGATCCTGTGGTATCTGTCCTGCTTTCTACTCACATTTACTTTGGGTGGGTGGTCAGACAGCTCTTGGCTCTGAAGCCTTATTGCCTTTTTTTTTTTTCCTTTTAAATCCCCTGAAGCAATAGTATTTCCTGTTAGTCTGTGCACAAACCCCAGTATTTGTAGATACTTCAGTAAAATCCCTCATCCCCGTTTTAGGATTATGTGAGTTTGGGGAGGAGAGGAGAACTCACAGGATATGCTTTAAAGATTAGTACCAACCACTTTTGAGACCCGTCTACAACAGTGAAGCTGAAATCTCAGCTTAGAAGTAGCCCCCATTTAAGCATGGAGTCTGTTGTAGCTCAAGTAGATATATTTTCCTTAGGAGATGATGAGCGTGCCAGTGTTTCATACTGAATAGGGGCTGCTCTTAGATTTCTGTGTTTAAGTGTAAACTCCCATGAGGAAACCCTGTTACCATTCAGACTGCAGCAAACACTGTGTGGCTGGCATCTAGTTTTCTGCAAGGCAGCCTTTGCACGTGGTGCCAGTTACTTGCTGGCTGATTCCTGGGGCTGTTACCCCTGGCTGCCTGCCTCCCTCTCAGGTGGCCTATTGCCTTGACTACTGAGCTTCAACTGCTATGGTGGCTCCTGTGTGGTGCTCTGGACAAACCTTGCACATCACAGCCTAACACACCTCAATCCAGCTGCTGTAGTATCCTGGAGCATCTTAGAAGCTAATGGGACTAGTTGGTTTTGTACACACAGTTGTAAAGAGTACATCAGCTTTGTTGGTGAAGCATAGAGTCAGGGGTTTATGTGCTGTTTCACCTCTGTGCTGCTGCTGGCCAAGAGGATGAGAATTGCATACTCCAGCTGCAGGGTTTGTGTTGTGGTTGGATAACATGCTACTTAAATGCTTTTAAGGGGCTTATTAACTGATCTGAACATTCTGAGGCTTTGCTGTCCTTAGAGGGAACAGTGTCAAGGGTTTCAGGGCAAATAAAACTGCTTTCGTCTATCAAATCCTCAGTCCAACCCAGTTTTCAGAGTTACAAAACAAAAGAGATTACAAAAGAGAAACAGTCTGTCTCTTCTGCCTGAAGACTTCAGCTGTCTGTCTTCCTGGAGTTGTATCTCCGGACCTCCTTGGCCAGCAGAACTTGAGGTTGTGAGGCTATGACTCTGACCTAGGTTGACGCTCTGCAGAAGCTTATAACAGGACTTGTGTGCAGCTTGGCATTGCTGAACTGATCCCAAACAGCTGTGTGCCATTCAGGGTTACTTCCAAAGCACAGAAGCTCTTGGATCTTCGGACTCCAGTGTTTATACATGGCGGGAGGGGGGAGGCGGGGGGGGGGGGCCAAGTGAGCAAAGCAGTCCACAAAGCCTCTGTGCAGCTTCCCACTTCTGTCCCCTTTTGTTCCTCACCTGAAGCCAAGTCTCATTGTTTCTTAAGTCTACACAAAGGCATCCTAATGCTAAGAGAATCAGCAAATGTATACATTGGTTCTTTCTTCTGTCACTGAGGAATGTGGAGTCCTTTGTGTCATTCTTCCTCCCCCTTTTCTCTTGCAGATAGCCATGGGGAAAATGAGGGGATTGTAATTTACTACCCTGTTAAGATGTTCTGTCTGTAACAGAGTTCAGTGCCTATCTCCTGTCATCTGCATCATGAAGTGGAAAGTGCAGAGTCTTGGTGTGAGAGATGTGTCTGTGCAGCCACCAGACCAGCAAAAGATTTCCTAATGGGAGTAGGGAGTTAGGATCTCCCCCAGCCAGAGATTTCAGCATTGTCATACCGTGCTGCAGGCAGCAGTTGCTCAGTTAACCGGTGTCTTACCTCAGTTAGGTCTCAGGGACTTGGCTGTAGGAGGTGTGTATGTGCTTGGATCACAGGGGGACAACAGTCTCTAGTCTCCTGTGCTTTGTGAGATGTGTGTATAGATTCAAGGGGTTTATGTGTTGCTTGAGTTGTGAAGTCCTATGGTGTGCATATAACCAATCACTTCTAGAGATGGCAGTTTGAGCACTGCAGGCCTGGGATGTTGGTTAGCACTCTGACTTCCTACTCTCGTGAGGAGCCTGTGCCAAGGGGACGTATGTGAAACATGCATTTATTCTTACATAGCTGCTTTTCTGCCTCTCCCTAAAGAAAGACTTTGATGAAGACAGTGAAGGAGAAGATGCTTGTGTCACTCAAGGAGATCTGGAAGCATTGATTTCTGGTTGCTACCCAGTGAAATCATCAGAGGAGACCAGCAACAGCTCTTCCACAGTGGCCTTGCCTGCAAGCAAGTGGGTTTGTGCCCAGTCCTCCAACAGCAAGAAGGAGAATCACAACCAATGCGTGACAGAGAAGCTAGAAGTGCTGGCAAAGGCCTACTCTGTCCAGGGGGACAAGTGGAGAGCTCTGAGCTACACCAAAGCCATCAATGCGCTCAAGAGCTACCACAAACCAGTCACCTCTTACCAGGTAAAACACCTTCCCAGGGTGGTGGAGCAGAGAGATACACCCAGCATCCTAGGTCTATTATGAGCCTGATCCCTTCCTCTTTCTGGATGTGGGATAGCTTAACTTGAAATCTTGGGAATTATTTCCTGTGTGGTGACTTTAATGGAAGTTGTGTAGCAAGTGCAAGTTGGGATTCATTGACTGCCTGCAGGGTTTTCAGAACAGCAGAAAAGTGGATTCCAGGCTTTTAAGGGCCAGATCTGAGTACTCATGAGATAAAAGCCTTCCCCAGGCACAACGCAGGGACATTTTTGCCTTCCTTTAAAGCATCAGCAACTGGCCATTATAATCTGTAAAACTAACTGGATCTGAGCTTTGGCTATGACAGTACAGGCATTCAATGGGTTACTGTTTCAGTCCTGTTCTGCATACTTGTCCTTTTCCACTTGGCATTGAATCAATGTATTGTGTGTAAGCCTGAGCTAGAGAGGAGACTATCGGGCAGAACTAGTCCTGCCACTTACCAAATCACTGGTCAAATGGCTAACCAGGCTCCTGAATGGGTAGCAGCTCCCCACCTTGTCTGTGATCTTCACTTTTCCAGTAGCTGTTCTGATTTCTTATTAGGAAGCCTGTAAAATCCCTGGGATTGGGAAACGGATGGCAGAGAAGATCCTGGAGGTCTTGGAGAGTGGGCACCTACGCAAGCTGGATCACATCAGTGAAAGTGTGCCTGTGCTGGAATTATTTTCCAACATCTGGGGAGCAGGGGTCAAGACAGCTCAGATGTGGTACCAGCAGGTAAGTTTAGTGCCTTGCACAAGAGTTCCCAGACTACAGTTTGAAGACTGCCGCTGTGGGTAGGAGAATTACTTTCACAAATCGTTTCCAACTGCCTGAGAACCAGGCTTGAACCAGAACATCTTGGTTGTGAAAGCTCCTCATCCAGGTGTGATCTGTTGGCCCAGCTGGCTCTTGTAGCTGTCAGAGTAGCAATCTACCTTGTCTGGAAGTTGTAAAATGAGGCTGAAGTAATTTTGACAACAGGAGGACCCTAGCCCACCGGTTGATTTGTTCTTTAGAAACAGTTTGTCTCCTGAGTAGAAAGCTAATGAAACCTGGTTTCCTGTAGTGTTTTGTTTGTGAATGGATTCTTTGCTGTCTTACAAATATGATTGTGTTCATGCTGTAGGCTTTCCCTCCTTGGGATATCCTGGGTGTTGTTCCTTTACCTGTGTTACTTGTTTTCCTTCAAGCTGTAGGAACACAGAGCCTTATGAACAAAAGCCTTCTATCAGGTTTAGTTAAGATTAGAAGTCATTTTGGGGTGGAGATTAGAGGGATGTGTGAGTAGTGGGATTACCTAAATTTCTTCTTTTAGGAACCAGGCCCTAAGTGATCTCTATATGTGATCTGAGAAGCTGTGACTGGTCTACACTTCAGACAGGTTAAATACAATTTCCACAGATCTTGGTTGGAAGTATTTGAAAAGCAAAGTCTTGGTAGATATTTGAGTATCACCACATGGTTTGCACTAGGGTTTCCGGACGCTGGATGACATCTGCACCAAAGCGACTCTCACCAGCCAGCAAGCTGTGGGGCTGAAGCACTACACAGATTTCCTGGAGCGCATGCCTCGGGAGGAAGCTGCAGAAATAGAAGAGACTGTGAGTAGCTTGGCCCTGGACCCTCAGAATGGAGTACCTGCTGAGATCTGACAGGAGGGTACATGCTGTGGAAATGTCCCTCACTCTTATAGATGAGTTCTTCTCTGAGTAGGGTCTGTGCTTGGTGACCCTTTATAGGCATGGGTACACAAGACACCTACTTCACCCTGTGGGAATGTTCAGTTTGAATGCTTGGCAAGGAGGAGGATACTTCACAGGTGTCCATTCTACATACTGCTTTGAAAAAAAAGGCTGCATGTGGCATGGTGGGATGAGTAGGTTCAGCAGCTCCTCTTTCCTGCTTCTCGTCTTCTCTGAGATGTCCTCCTTCAGCCAAGACTCCTGAGCTGTCTCCCTGGTGCTGCTTCTCCAAAGGAAACTGTGAGCACCCTGTCATCTGGTTGTTAGCGGGAGACCAGAGCATGGATATCCTTGCTGGAAGCAGAGGGGCTCTAGGTTGCAGATGGGTGCTGCTTGCTATAGTAGGCCATGGTATTATAGGATTGTGGGGTGCTAAGCCAGTGTACCCTAATGTAAGCAGAGAGCTTGGGGAACACCATCATTGGTGCCCCTGTGCTCTCTGATCACCATGGAAGCAGCAGCCAGCATGACCCTGTCACTCGGCCACAGGGCCTGGCCATAAAGAATACACTTCTGCCAGACGCCTGCTGGGGTGTCAGTCCCATGTGCAGGATTAGCCATTTTGTTGGTGAGTGGTCCCTTTCCCAGGCAGGCTGGGTCGAGGAGCTGGCTCTTGGGGGTGGGGCTATTGTTATCTTGATGGGATTACTGTGCTCCCCTCCATACAGACACACACACACACCTCTGATCCAGGCCCAGGAGAGAGAATGAGGGATTAGTCACTGTCTGTGCTGCTTGTCACAGGGAGATCTGAGGAGCTTTTAGGCTCTTGGGTGGGGCTGGGAGTTTTCTAGAAATCTTCATTTAAAGCCAGAAGGGGGGCATGGACACCAGAGGAGGGCTTGCTGCGCATGAGAAAGACTTGTGGCTTCTTGGAGCACCTCTGGGGCAAAGGTTAATGGGTTTATCTCTTGCTAATGAAGGATGATCCCCAAGAGTGACAAGGGGCTGTGTGCATGGACACTGCCTTCCTGAACCCCAGCCTCTGTGATGGGCTCCTCACTGGGAATTGCTGAGCCCCTAATTATTTGCTGCCAGCAGGGTGATTGGCACAATCAGGCCAAGAATACTTTACTCCTGTCCAAGGACTTGGGAGTCTTTCTTAAGCATTTAATGAATGAAGCCATCAGAAGTAGCACTGTCTGGGCAAAACAGGAGCTGGGGTCCAGCTTGGAGGCAGTGGCTGCATTAGGCAAGGTTCTGATGGTATGTGTCTGCTGGCAGCAGCACGTTGGCATCCATTCAGTCTAAAATGCTGGGACATTTTGTGGTCAGGAAGCCCAGCTCTCCTGCAAAGGCAGAGCTCCTTGCAGAAGTGGATTCCCAGGTACACTTGCAGGTTTTTCTGTTGTCTTGAGTCCTATTGGAGAGACTTTCCATAAGCCCATCTCTGTTTCTGAAACCAGACTTGTGACCATCTTGTGTTGAACTGGTTCTCTTTGAGGGCAAGCTGGTGAGCTTCGCCCTACTGGCCTGCAGGAGATCTGAAAAACCTCTTCTCTTCTGCTGTCTCAGAAACTTTGCCTCCTCAGCACTGCTATGTCTTCCTGCTTGTCCCTACCTTGCTCCAGCCCAGTGCCCCCAAAAGCTGATGACTGATGGCAGAGCCATGGTAGATCATTGTATCAGGGGGCAATGTGCTGGACACTTACAGGACTGGGTGGAGGCCACCTCTGCTCACATGGTTTCTGACAGCAGGCCAGCCTCCTTGGTGGGGCAGTTTGCCATGTCTGCTGAATGTCCTGAAGATGCAGGACAGGCTGCGAGGCGGTCACAAGATCCTTTGCTGCCTTGATGGAAAGGGCATGAAGAGACTGGTCTCTGACTCCTCATCGCTCTTTCTCTTCTTGGAGGTCAGACAAGCTGCCCTGGCCCTGAAGCCTGGACTTGTGTGCGTGGCCTGTGGCTCCTACCGTCGAGGGAAGCCTACTTGTGGAGATGTGGATGTGCTGGTCACTCATCCAGATGGGCGGTCTCACCGTGGAGTGTTCAGCAAGCTGCTTGACAGCCTTCGTAGCAGTGGTAAGTGGGCTGGGGATTGGCACATGGTGCTCAAATCTTCTCTTAGCATAGCCCAAGCCACAGAGGCAATGAGGTGAATAGCATTCATTGAAGGGCAGGTGATCTCTTTTTTACAAGGACAGGACATGTTGTAAATCCTTAAGAGTACTGCCCCTAGTCCTGGCCGTGCTCCAGTGGCAGCTCCACAGTCAGTGTCAAGGAGGGAATATTACTGCAGCTCAGTGTGGCTCCTCCTGTCTCGTGTGAGGCTGTCAGGGCTGAGGTTGCGTTGTCCTTAAGGTCCCACAGCACATCATGAGACACCTCAGCTCATGCCTAGAGAGTGGGGAGTTTGGAGTGTGAGTGTCAGTCTCTACCATTCAGCTCCTGTCTGCCTCTTCTCTTTCCCCAGGCTTCCTTACAGACGACCTGGTGAGTCAGGAGGACAATGGTGAACAGAAGAAGTACCTGGGAGTGTGCCGCCTCCCCGGGCCAGCCCAGCGTCACCGCCGTCTTGATATTATTGTGGTTCCTTACAGTGAGTTTGCCTGTGCCCTGCTCTACTTCACTGGCTCAGCTCACTTCAACCGCTCAATGCGGGCCCTGGCCAAGACCAAAGGCATGAGCCTCTCTGAGCATGCCCTCAGCTCAGCTGTGGTGCGAGGCCCTGGAGGTGTCAAGGTGACATCTGGCTATGCTCTGCCCACTCCCACTGAGAGAGATGTCTTCATTCATTTGGGGTTGCCTTACCGGGAGCCCTCAGAACGGGACTGGTGACACCCGCTTGTCACCCAGCACCCTGCTCCCACTGCTGTGCTGCTATTTTGAAGGATGCTGGTTTCCCCAGTGCTGCTATTTGGTCACTACGGACTGGGGAACATATCCCAGCAAACTGGGGCTCCTTGCAAATGCAGGGCTCTGCTGCTGACAGGGCTGTGTGGCTTCACTCAGCAGAGGCCATGAGCTGGAACCACACTGGAAGTGCCATAGGCAGATCCTAGCTACCAAAAGGGCTTGTTGTCCATCAGCTACCCTGGCCTTGCTCTCTCCATGGAAGCTTCAGAAGGCTCGGCTGCAAGCCTTGTAATCCAGCCTCTCCCAGTGCTTGGGCATCGGGGGAGGTGGGATGCATCTTCCTGTTTGTCTTAGCACAGACACCCCAAAATCTCGTCTGAGCTATGGATAAAGGCAGTGAAGGTCTGGCTTGGTCATGGAACAGGCCTTCCCCCTTCTCACTACTGCTGGCAGCTGCTACATTAGCCAGGATTGTGAAGGGTCCTTCTGTGCTGCTGCTGTGTCCATTCTGCATTTGAGCTGACTTGTGTCCTCTGATGGGTCTCACTGTGCAGGGCTGGGCTGCTGTGATTTCCACAAGCTTCTGCTGGTTCCAGCTAAGCCTTGAAGAAGGCATAGGGACTCGATCTGCTGTGCCTGCTCTCAGCCCGTCATGTGCCCAGGATCCTCCAGTGCAGAGAGCTGTGTTCCCCCTGACCTGGCCCCAAGGTCTCCCTTTCCTTTCAGTGCAGGAGAGGAGCAGACCTTGCAGCTCAGGGAATTGTACTCGAGAAGGGTTTGAATGTAATGGCACTGAATGTAACCCAGCAGGGCTGGGTGTGCACAGGAGGTGCGGAGGTGGAGAAACAAGAGGAGATAGTTTAGTTCTAATTTGGATGAAACGAAACTTTGTCATTTTCTATGTGTGGAAGCCATGAAGTCATCTAGTCTTTGATCAGAGTGTGTATTTGAGTATACATGTGGCCGGGTCAGTCAGTTCCATGGGAGCGAATTTTCTTCCTCAGGAAACCTCAAGTATTTTTATGTTCTGGAGTTGAATTTCTTAGAGACCTGAAGTGCTCCGTCTCTGTTACAGGTATTGCAGTGGTTCCTCCTGACAAGAGGTGCTGCTCTGTGGCATCAGCCGCCAGGAATGCCACAATGGGTATTTCTGTGCCAGGACTTTGGGGCTCCCTCTGGCTGTTTTCTGGGCCTGGCCTAGCCTTCCATTCCCTCGTCTCGTGGGGGACCTAGCCACCCCGGCTCTGCCCTCTGCCACATGTAGTGACAAGCTGCCTGTTTGCTGCCAGGGTATGTTCAAGGGCATTAAATGTGGTGGGTTTGCACAGTTTCTTGCTGCATTGTCAACCATGTTTGCTGGGCAACAGTGATGGGACAGGAGTGATTGCAGGGAAGGCCTTCACCCCAGCAGTGTCATTTGTCAGCCTAGCCTTTCTCCTGAATACCTAATGGAAATGAATGTCTTCTGGCATGTCTGGGTGCTTTGAAACTTGGAAGTATAATAAATCCCTTCTCTTTTTCCTTCATAGCTTTCTTTTTGTTCTCTGCCTTGCAACTGTTGGGACTCTTGCACCTCCTGTGCTGGCCTGTCTCCCTGTTTTCAGTACAGGCAGGGGAATACTCCTCACCTGGAGTATTGTGTGCAGTTCTGGGCTCCACAATACAAGAAGGACATGGAGTTGCTGGAGAGCATCCAGAGGAGGGCAACAAAGATGGTTAAGGGCTTGGAGGGGAAGACATATGAAGAAAGGCTGAAATCACTTGGCCTGTTCAGTCTGGAGAAGAGAAGACTGAGGGGGGATCTCATAGCAGTTTATAACCTCCTCACCAGAGAGGGAGGAGTGGGGGCTAAGCTCTTCTCTTTGGTGGACAGTGACAGGACATGGGGGAATGGTATGAAGCTGTCCCAGGGGAAGTTCATGCTGGATGTTAGAAAAAAGTTTTTCACCCAGAGGGTGGTGGAGCATTGGAATAGGCTCCCCAGGGATGTGGTCATGTCTCCAAATCTTGTGGAGTTTAAGAGACACTTGGACAATGCCCTTAGTCACCTCATGTGATCTTGGGGTTTTGTCCTGTGCCTAATGGGAGTTGGACTTGATGATCCTTGTGGGTCCCTTCCAACTTGGATTGTTCTATGATTCTAAGGCAGTGGAGACCTTGCTGTGGGATCACTTCTGGCTCTCAGGGCAGGGAGTTAGTGGCCACCATTCTTCCTTGGCAGAGCAGGACCTGGCATCCAGCAGGTCCTGCATCTGTCCCAGCATCCAGCTGCCCACATGGCTGAGCTGGGGCTGGCCATGCCCAGAGGAAGGAGTGATTCCCAAGCTTGGAGCCTTGGGTTGAGGCCTTATTTCACTTGTGGAGTCAGAAAGGGACTGCTGTCAGCTTTTCCTTATTTCATCAAAGAGGCTATTTGGTTATATGCGAGTTGGCTGCTGCTCTGTCCTATGTCTGCAACATAGCTAAGTCTCCTGAGCATGGAAATACTTTGGCTGTCCAAGGGGAATCTGAACAGCCTGGAAGACAAGGGAGCACATGGAGATGAGGTGCAAGAACCGTTGGCTCAGAAGGGAGATGGAGAAGCTGGAGAGGGACAGGGGCTGCTGGGGCAGACAGAAACTGGGGCAGAGCCCATGAGGACTGGACTGGGTTATCCAGGGGTCAACCCCAGGGCCTGGGAGGTTCAGGGGCGCTCTCTTTCCCCAAGAGGGGTGTGCACCCAGGGACCAGCCCCAGACAGGAGGAGGGCCTCATCCTTGGGGTCAGCCATGCTTGGCTGGGCAGAAACATAGCTGACCTCATTCAAGGCTGGGGGTGGTCCTGCCCAAAAGGGAGGTTGGATGGGGCTCGTCATCCCTCCAGTGCTGCTGGGATGATCATGGATGATTTGTACTACAGCCTTATGACTGGCAGCCCTGGTCAAAGTCCTATTTCTGCCTGGGCTGGAGCAGGGAGCAGAGTAGGGGCTGCTCACACTGGCCCTTTGATGAAAGCAGGTTTGCCTCCACCTCTGGATGCCAGGGTGTGCTGTTCCTTGAAGGCTTTGTCTGCCTCTCTGACTGGGGCCATGTGCCGGGGACATTGCTGGAAGTGTGGGAGATGTGGCACCACTGGCCCCCAGCTCCTTCCCCTTTGTCACCCCCCTCTTCAGGGACAGAGTTCACACAACCTAGTGCCAAACAGGTGCTGCAGCAGCACATCAAAGTCCTGGCCCTGGTGTTAGTGCTGCTTTTGCTGGGAGGGAGGCAGGACTCTTTGCCCAGCCCCTTGGGAAATGGCAGTGAGGGTGACCCTAGTGCATACATGTCATGTGGAGGCTGCTGGGGGAGACGTCTTGCCAGTCCAGGGCTCCATGAGGAAAGAAGCCTGGTAGCTGTTTGTCCCCTCCCGAGCCACAAATCCCTGGCCAGGAGCTTTGTAGGGGACAGAGGGCCCTCCTGTGGCCAGCTGCAGCCGGGTTGGCCAAGGATGGATGGGGGCCATTGCCTCTGGGTGCAGCTACGGTAGATGCAGAGGAGCAGGGGGTGAACGTACATGAGAAGAAGCTCATCCAGAGCAGCTGGGGTTGACATTTCTGGATGCTGAAGGCTTCTTGTCCTGGTGCAAGGGGAGAAAAACGAGGGGCTGAACTGTGCTGCCCAATGTGAGTCAGCCCTGGGCTGGGCAGTCCCTCCTGCCCTGGATAGAGGGGAAAGAGCTTGTCCACATAGTGTCCTCTTTGTGCCCCTAATCTAGCCCTCCATCCTCCCAGTCATTTGCAGACCCCAAGTCAGGGGCTACCTCCAGTCTGGCATCCCCTGAGGCCATGTGCTCCTCTGAGACTTCTCTTTTGCCCTTGCAGTACTGTAAGACCTGTCCATCTCCTTATCCCAGCACACCTTCTGCCTCTTCTAAACCCTGGCATGACACACTTGTGAAGAAGGTACAAGGCATGGGGTTTCTGAGTGGCCTGGGGGAAGTAGGTACTGAGCCTGCAGGATGGGTGCAGGCAGAGTGAGCAAAGATAGTTTTAGGTATCTCTAATGAGGTGTTGCCTGATTCCTGCTTCCCAGGAAGGGCTTCAGCTATTCTGTCTCCCCAATGCACCCTCTTCCTGCCCTCCCTGGCTGTGAATCTGATCATCCTGAAAATTAAAAATAAACCCAAACACAGCAGCACTTAGAGACTAAGTGGAAAGTTGGGGAGCTGTGACTGGCACTCAGCTCCTCCCACAGAGCCCCTCACTCTGACCCTCTCCCCCCGCCATCCCTGCACCCTCAACATGGGTCCAGACTGGAGGCTCAGGCAATTCCTGTCCCTCCTTCAAGCATGTCTCTGCCCCATGGGATATAAGGAAGAAAAAACCTGGACAAGTTGTTGCAGCTCTGAGCATTAGGCAGCTCTTCACACCATGTTCCCTGCCTTGCAGGAGGATACCCATCCTTAGCCATCATGTTTGTCCTTGTGCAGGAGCTGAAGGATGCTGGGGCTGGGGGAAAAGCTGTGCAGAGGGGGTGGTTTGGCTCCAAACACTGGTGCTTCATGTTCATGAGTAAATATTTGCTAATGGCAGCACGACTGGGTGAATGTAAGGGAGCTGCTCCCCCTGCCAAAGCAGGCAGGGAAATGAATATGAATTTATCATGATTAGGTGAACCCAGCAGGGAGAGCAGGAGAGTGAGGGCTAGGCAGGGAGGGGGTGGGCGAAGATGGATCTGTGCAATAAAATTAAATAAGGACACCAAATAGAGTCACTTCTCACATGCTTGCCTGCCCTCCCGCGTGCAGGGCCTCTCCTGCCCCCCGCGCTCCTCTGGCTTTGCTGATTTCTCTCTTTCCTCAAATTTATGAGGCCAATTATGACGATGAGGCTGGAAGTTCTCGGAAGTTCACTAAATGCAAAACACAGTCCCTGCTGTTCTCATCAAATTAATTAACCAAGTGCTATTGATGACTGAGGCAACACTGGTGTGGTGTTGAGCATGAGGAAAGGGCTGCTGGGATTCAGCTGAGGGGTGCTTGGTTGGGGACAGAGCATGCTGCAAGGCATCCTCAAGGCCAGTGGAGATGGAGGGAGAACCCCCTTCCCAGGCAGCTGGTGGGCATCAGGGGCAAGGGACACAGCAGGGGATGCACCAGGTCCTGGTATCAACGCTCAGTATTGCATCTCTCTTTGCAGCACTGGTGGTCTCTGGCTGCAGGAAGATCCACATGGGTGATGGCAGGGCTGCCCTAATGGGAAGATGGCATGTGTATGTGGCAGGGTGCTGTGCCATGTCTCCTGGTGGATGCCACGGCAGGGACTGGTGGTCGGCATGAGTCTGTGTCTGGAGGATCAAAGCCTGGAGTCAGTGCCCTCTTGGGCACCCCAGCATTGCCTCCCCAGCTGGTTGGGGGGATGCCAAGCCTGATCACATGAGGGTGGTCTGCACACGGGCCTCATGCTTGGTAGACAGGTGACTTTCCCTATGGCTTAGCAGTGATGGTGCAGCCAGGACAGTCCCACTCCAACCTTCCTCTCCTCCTGAAGTCCCAACAGCCCCTTCTGCCTCAGCTTCCCTATCTTCACTATCGGAAAAAACCTGCTTGTGACTTGCAAGTAAGATCTCATGATTGGAGTGCCCAGATTTGACACAGCCCCTCTAACCTTTGCATGAAGCAGCCAAACTCTGGGCAGGGCGTAGGGAGAGGGTGGGTGGCTTCACAGTAGGAGCGGCAACCACATGCATAAAGCAGACCTGCTCTTATGGGGCAGTGTCTGTGCCTGGACTAGCCATGTGATGTCCTCCACTTCTAGGGAATGGCTTTTGCAGTGGCGATCCAACATGGCCTCCGTGTCTGCCCTTGTCCCATGGTGCTGAGATGCCCTCTCTGTGCTCACTGCATGTGTGAGCAGTTGGGATGCTGATGCAGAGCTGCTGCAGCATGGGGGATGTGACTGTCCAGGCTGGTCAAGTTCATGTCAGACACTGGGCAAACAGCCCTTTCTTCACCTGTCCCTGGGGGAAAAACTCACTCAAATCTTATACTTTGCTCAGGTAAGTCTCTCAGCACTGGCTGTGAAAGGGTTGTAAAAGGGTCTAGTGCTGATGCCCTGGCTCAAACCCAGGATATCTCCACTTGCTTCAGTGCCACTCTGTGCCTCAGTTTCCCTCCATCTTGCATTTCCTGATGTTCTCTGCTCTTTGAGCAGGATCTGGTTTTCACTGGGTGCAAACAGCATTCCAGTTCCCAAGGAGCCTTGGTAGCATTAAGCAGCTGTGAGAAGTGGCCAAATAAAGGCTGAGTCCTCACCGCCACGCTGACCTTGTCTCACACTGAATGTATGTGCCATTAGGCTACCTGCTTGTGCCACCCTGGCACAGGGACCTTCCCCTGTAGTGCTATGGGGTTCTGACTTAAATTCTTTCACCATTGCTGTCCAGTCTAAGCCAACCATCTTATTTGAGGGGTGAAAGATGCAGGCTGTGTCCTCAGATCAGTGGTGTCCCAGAAGGAAAAGGAGACAGAGATCCCAGAGCAAGCCAGCTTGATTATCCATGCTTGTGCCCAGCTCCTGGCTCAGCTCTGGCTGTGTGCCTCTGCCTTTCCTGCTTCTCTTTGTTGGCTTTACTCCTGCCCCAGTGATCAATGGGCTCTGGTCGGGCTGGAAAACAGCACAAATAGAAGCATTTACAAACCTGCTGTCTCTCCAACAGGGCCATAATTCAGGCTGCTGTCACGGCAGGGAACAGGAGGCAAGAGCTCCTGCTTCAGCGGCAGCAGCATGGACATTTCCCCTCTCGTGGTAAATGCATTACTTGGGGATAATTTACCTGCTTATGTCAAGTTTTAAAAAGAAATAGACTGGCTGTTCTGCAGCTCCTAACACTCAAAATGTGCATGTGTGGACACACGTGTCTACCTGGAGAAAAAAAATTGCCTGAGCTGGAAGGAGTGGTTTGCAAACGCCTGGGCTTCTTGGCTGCAATTGCTGTGTGGAGTCTCTGCTGTCCAGTATTGAGGCTGATTTTTCTGCATGATCTGTGTCTCCTTGGAGTCTTCAGGGACTGCAACCACTCACCAGCCCTCACAGGGCTGCTCGGGGGTTGCTCAGGACTAGGTGCCCCGTATCCCCCGCAAGGTGCCGGCAACACCCCCTGCCCGCATCCCTTCTCCGGGGCAGCAGATCGGGATGCTGGGGGTGGGAATGCTGGTGCAGCCGCCCTGTCGCCCATGGGTGAGGATGTTGCTGGGCAGCCTGGGCGGCTGTGAAGCTGCTCCCTACCGGTGCAGCCCCGATGCGGTGGGCGCGGGCAGCCGCCGTGCTCGCAGGCAGCAGAGGGAGCTGGAGGACTGGGTATGGGCAGCAACGGGAAGGCTGCAGCCAGCCCGAGCCTGTGCTGGGGCCCTGTGGGCAGGGCAGCTCAGCCAGCCCCATGGGCGGGGAGACACACGCCCCCTCCCCCCCCAGTCTCCCCCCTCCAGCAGGGCACCGGGAGGTACCTGCAGCCTTGTCCCCTCAGCCCCGTGATGCCATTCCTCTGACCCGGCTTCAGACAGGTCACTCCTCTGGGCACCCAGCTCTGCTGTGGACACCTCCTGAGCTGGTCCTACATCCCCTTGCTGGGTTTTTAGGCCCCCAGCCCTCCTGCTTCGTTCTGGTGGGGGGAGAACGCAACTTCTCTCTAGCTGGACCCCACTGCATCCTTTGTCCCTTTACCCCAAAACCAGCTGGGACAGCAGGGCAGCAGGGTCCCCAGGAAACCTGGCTGGATGTGAGGGGGGGGTGGGGTTAAGGCCTCCATCCCTGGGCAGCATCCCAGGGCTGAGAGGGAGCCCTGCAGCACATAGTGGGTGCCTGTCACTGCTGTCCCCCTGTCTCCTTGCCTATAGGGAGCTGATTTATGTTTGGGCCAGCCTGCACTGACCTCCTGCTTTGGCTCAGGCATTATAACTAATGGCAGGTCAGTACAGCTACAGGGAAAGTGAAGTGGCTGGTAGGGGGCCAGAGAGAGGGGGTGCAGGGCAGGCGGGGGCTGTTGAGGCTACCGTTTGCAATGGCATAGCTACCCAGAGCCAGGGACAGCAGAGCTGGAGCAGACTTAGCTCCCAGCTCCCATCCTCCTCCACCCTGTCCCTGTTCACCATTCCTGAGGGCTCTTCCGAACCATACTATTCTCCTGTTTTAACCACAGGTGGTTCTGGGTCAGCAGCATCAAGCCTGGAGGGATGGCTTCTTGTTGGGCGGAAACAGAGGCACCCACAGACTGATGGCTTCATGAACACTAACAGCAGAGCCAGGGAGGGCACCAGGTATCTAAGCCCAGCCCCTGTCTGGGACTTGCTGGGGTGAGGAAGCAGGAGGACCTGGCACAGGTCCAGCAGAGTGCTATGCCACAGTCGGTGTCCTGAAGCTACAAGACCTCCTTGGTCTGTAGCTCCTACCTCCTGCTTGATCTATGAGCCCTGGGGTGCAGAAATCTCTTGGGGGTGTTACACTGCTCCTGTTCCCACCATGGGACATATGTCCCTCAATATCTCAGACCCCATGCCCCAGCCCACACGGGCTCTGTGTTACTCAGCCCCATCAGAGCATACTCTCCATGTGTTTCAGCAATAAGGCCTATTTATTTTCCCAGCTGGGCTGGATAACCAGCCCAACAACACAGCCAGACTACAGGAGCTGAGCTTTGGGGACAGCTATATCAGCTGCCACCCCAATCCCTGACTGCAGCAACTGCTGAAGTGGGACCTCAGCATGACTGTAAAACTTGACACTAACTCACCCACTAAGCAGCTGCTCCCCATCCTGGGATGATGCCAGCCTGACCTGCCAGTCTAGGTGGTCTGAGGGAGTTATGGGAGCCCTTGGGGATGCTACAAACAAAACATCTACCCCACTTCTGACCACATGCTGAGAGCTCCTCACTATCTGGCAATAAGGAAGAACAATTTTTGTGTTTGCACAACACAATGATTCTCTTGCTGCCCCATGCTTGGGCAGGACATGAATGTCTCCAGGGGTGGCACTGCCATGGATAACGTCATCATAGTGCTCTGGGCTAGGGTTTCCCTGCCCCAGCAGAAGCCCAGCTTTTCCAGTTAGTGGAGGGGAAACTGGGAAAAAATCTGACCATGTTGCTGTTGCTTGGAGGGCTCTCAGTCTGCTTGCCCAAACTCCTAATTCTCCTGATTTGGCTTTATTTTGTCAGGAGGAGCTCTCTCTACGGTGTATTTTCCACACAGTATGTGTTGGTTTCGATGGGCATTCACCCAGAGGGTGGTACATATGATCCTGGGACAGGGACCTAAGCTAAGAGACAGCTCCTGAGATGAAAACTGCATACCCACAGGATAGCTGCACAAACCTCTTCCTTAAGGTTATCTCTGAGACAGCACTGGGGCCAGGTTTTTGGCAAATATTTGTACTGCTGGTGACTGGAGTTAAACACCACTGGTCTTGCCCAAATTTCAGCCTTGCTGACACTCTGCCTTTGCTCTCTATTAGGGAAGGAGAAGGTAGCCAACCATATCGTCATCATCGTCGTGGCTAGGCTTCGCGAACTAAGATCCAGGGAGGGCTCCANTGATTTTCAGACTGTGCCTGAGCCAACCATATGCATTTAAGACATTAGGACTTTCTCAGAGATAAGCAAGGTCTGCCTGCCTGCTTGTGGTGGGAAGGGTGCTTTTTTTGGTGGGGTGTATTGCCAAGGACTGTGCTGTGCTGGCTGCCACCCCCTTGACTGAACACGCAGGGCTCTGTAGCCTCTGCTGGCACTACCTGGCCATTGTGCAGATGCAGTGGGTCTGTTGTGGTCCCACTGCAATTCATGCTGCAGTTTGCAAACTGAGCAGTCTGCTGGTGTCCAGGCTGACACTTGTTGTGCTTTCTAACTGATAACACACATTTCTGCTCCCCTTTTCTCAACCAAGTTGTACTAACTTTTTTTTTTTCCTAAGTCCTTCTTAGGGCTAACCTGGATTCAGGCAACAGCAGCCTGAGGCTTGCCCCACCCTTGAGTGCAGGAGTGCAGTGCATTCCCACCAAAGGTGATCTGTTTGAAATTATTTCCATGGTCTCTGCACTTATTTTGGCCACTGGCTTTGGGAGACCAGGTTAAATCTATGCTGCTAGATAGCATCAGAGGCTGAGCTTCATCCAGAAGAAGCTACTGGAGGACATAGCTCAGCTCTTACTCTATACAGGCCTAAAATTAGATCTGGGATGTAAAAGTTGATGAGTACACATAGGTGAGTTTGGCTACAGATTAGCAGCTTTTACTACAAAGCTGGGGTGCTCCCACTGAAAGCAGCTGCCATTTGGGATCCAGCAATTGTCCCAAACTGCCAGTTTTGCTCCACCAATATTTCAAGTTTGCCAAACTCCCTTTGAAAGCCTGAGCAGATAGAAGGCACATGGAGAGCTGTAAGTGAAAGCTTTAAAAAACTCCCTGACATAGCCAATAAATACCCCTGACATAGCCAATAAATGCCCTAGACATGACAGGGATCACTCATGGATCCCTCCTGAAGAAACCCTGCTCTTCACTGAAAAGAAAAAGTACTTTCAAAAGCACAATGAAAGCAGCACAATGCAGTGCCTGGGGAAGGGAGCAGCCTGCAGCCAAGCCTCCTTCTCCATCTCCCAAGGACAGTGATGTACCCTGGCAGGTCCCTGTGCCACCTGCTTCTGTACCTTGCTGTGTTCTTCCTGGAGTTGTGGGGATGCACATCATAAAGCAAAAGAAATGGAGAGTCTGAGCCTACAGACTGATGGGCATAAGGTGAGTAACACATGCTGGATGCAGTGGTGACTCGCAGCAGGAGACAGCTGCTCCACGCTGCTCTGTGGGATGCAGAGTGGGTGCAGGGGCTGCATCTCCTTGGCATCACCCACCTCAGGTCTGGCGAGGGCTGGGGGATACACAGACCTTCTCCACACCCACAGAAGGTGGGAAAAACCCCACCAATGTGGCCTCTCAGCATGTCCGCAAGGTGCCGGATCCAGCCACACAGAGAGACCCTGACAGCAGTGCAGCAGCTACTCTCTTGGGACCCAGGGCCAATGATGTGGGGTGGGCAGAGGCAGGGAGGGGGTACAGGACTTAACTCTTTGCTGCAGTGCTGGGTGTGGTGACACCTGACTGCAGCAGGTGGGTGGCAGCACAGAGGTGTGGAGGTCCTTCTGGAGAAGTGCCCATAAGCACAGCCTTGGCACCTGGTCCTGGAGCCGTGAGGTGCTCACCCTCACTGTGCACCCAACACCAGAGACTCACAGCCCCTCTTCCCCAGCAGGTGCTGGATGTAGCCCTCTCCCCACCTTTTCTGCAGCTGTGTCTGTCTCCTTGCCACCAAGGGCACAGCCATCAATGTGCTCAGAGAGTGCGGATGGCTATGTCCCTGGGTGGAGGGAGAGGTATGACACCCTCCCCCCAGCTACCTTCCCCCAATCCCATCCCAAAGCAAGTCCTCCCATGAGCATCCCAGGAACATCTCATGTGCTGTTCAACCCTCCCTCAATTGCCACCCCTTCTCTGTTCCCACAGGACCTGATGGCTAGGGCAATGCTGTCTTGGCCCTTCTCCACCATGCAGTGCTCCCCCCGCCTCTCCGCATGCTGCAGCAGATGGTGGAGGTGACATTTGTCTGCGAGTGACGTGCTTGATGGTAGCCATGTCCCCCCTCCTCCCTTTGCCCTGGATGGATGAACCTTGAGCCCATCCGGCAGAGGCAGGACAAGAAGACACAGCCTGGGCAGTCCCCCTCAGCACCCACCTCTTCTACACGCCCTCAGATATCTGCGCCTCTTCTCTACTGCATCCCCAAAAATCCCTGTCCCAAGGGTCTGGGACACCAGGGCGTCTGGGGGAGGGATCCATCATCCCTGAGAGTGAGCACCCATCAACTGCAGGATGTTTTGGGTGGGAATGGATGGGGGGAGTGGGGGGCACCAGGGACTCCTGTTCATTCTCCGTTTTCTGCCTTAATTAGAACCCGGAGAGACCAGGCAAAATCGCATTAGCGTGGGGCCCCGGTGCGCTGAGCCATCCATCTTTTTTTATTACAGCGTAATGGGGCTGCTCGCGAGGCGCCGTGCGATTTGTCACAGGCCTCGTTCCCTGATAACGGGCATTTGTCATCACTTTCTTCCCGTGTTAATGTCATCATCGGCGAGCTGACAGGCAGACCCGTTGAGGGAGCACTGGCGACAGACCACATCCGTCAACCTAATATTTCCATGGCTGTGGGGATCAGCCGGGCTGCGAACACACATTAAAGTGCTTATGAGGAGAGAAAAAAACCACAACAAAAAAAACCCAACAGAAAAAGCCGTTGTCATTAATTAAAATGTTAGTGTGAGTGTGTGTGTGTGGCTGGCTCTGTGTGGGGGACTAGGAGGGGATGTGGCACAGAGGGGGTACCCCGGGCGGCACGGGTGCAAGGCAGCGGCCTTTTAACAGAGTGTGCATCCACTTCTGAAACCCATTTAACCAATATTTGGGACTGGGGAATCGGCGGAGAGGGCAGTGGAAAGGTCATTGTTAATAAGGGAGAATGTGTGGGAGCATGCAAGAAGGGCACAGGCATGGCTGGCAGAGACTGTCACCTCTTGAGGTGTGGGGGTTGGTCTGTAAGGTGTATTTAAGCCACTTGTGTCACAAAATGAATTGTCTCAGCCCTACATGGCAGCAAGACAGGGTTCAGCAGAAGGTGACCCCCCGTATTGGTGTTGCTCTTTGGTGGGCTGAGCTCAAGGGCCAAGTACCCCACAAACAGGTCTTTGGGACAGCGCTCTGCAGCTGCAAGCTGGGCATGTGGGCAGAAGTCTGGAGAGCCAAACGTGTGACCTAAACCATAAGTAGCCAGAGAAGACCTGCCCCAGACGCTAAGGCTGTCTCAGCAGCAAGGGGGCTCAGGTCTTCACCCCATAATATTTGTCTGTTGCCATGGAAACAGGCAGTGGTGAGGGGGGAGTAGTGTGAGCAGCAGAGAGTGCTTGGCATCGTGGATCTTCTTGCTGGGGTGAGTGTTTTCTTCGCTTTTCTGGGGTTCCTGTGCTTATACAGACCAGGAAGGTATGGGTAGGACCTTCTAGGTTTTTGTTGGTTTTGTTTTTTAAATTAACTTCTGGGTTGTTTGCGAGTGTTTTGGGCTGAGTGTCCCAGCCAGCTCTACACAATGTCCTCCCAGATCCCACGTTGTCCTGGTACAACCCCAACTTGCATGGTAAAATGTGGCTCAAGGAGCTCAGATGCAGACCAGGGGAGTCCAGAAATAGACACCAAAATGCTCCTTCCTCTGCCCAAATCCCATCTGCAGGTCCCCTGGGAGAAGTCCTTGATGTTCCCAAGCTGTGGCTGGAGACAGTGCTGGAGGACAGGGCCCTGGCAGGGATCTGGCAGGTGCAGGTAGCACTCAGGCAGATATGGAAAACTTTCAAACCCTCCTAAGTGCAGAAGAAGGGCATGAGGGTTTAAAATGTCTTTGTATACAGAAAGCCTTCTTCCCCACATGTGTCCCATCTCAAGGGACAGGCAGAAGCAGGCTCTGAAGAGGGCAATGTGTCCCATGTCCTAGGAGGACTTCTACTGCTTGCTTTCATCGCTCTTCACTGTTTCTCTTCTTCTTTTCTGTCCTTCCTTGTTCTAGACACAGTCTCTGTGTGTGGGAGGTTTGGAGTGAGGCATGTGGCTTTTTCAGAGAACTGGGCCCTTTACATCTGTGCACATGGACACACACTCATACTCCAACCCCACACCCAAGTGATTCTTGTTAGTGTACCCAAAAGTTTGGCTCTCTGGCCAGCATGTGGGGCTGTCACCCAGATCAGGAATTTCTAGTGTGGGGAGAGCTGGGAGGAGGGTTAATAATTTCTAGGTGCTGATAGGGAAACTGAGGCACAGAGCAGTGCCTGGCAGTCCTCATCCACAGTGTGATTACAGGTTATCCCATCACTGACAGCATCCAACAAGTGTGCAGACATCAGGGAAAAGGTGCCCTGGAAATTTTTCCAGGGCTGCCTGGCAGTGGCTGGACTCCCAGCCCTGTGACATCCCCAGCTACGTCCCCAGCACACCCCAGCAGCAAACCCTACCACCAAACCCTACCTCCAACCCAGCTCCCCACCATAAATCACTGCCCTCCATTGGCTGAGGACCTTTTAAAAAGGATTTATTAGTGGGGATTTAAGCACAGGCGGTGATATGGTTTCATAAATTGAAAGGCAATAGTGCTCATCATTACTGGTTTGTTTGGGGGGTGGCATCCCTGCTCCCCCCATTCCTGTGGCTGTGCTAACAGCCCCCTCCCCAATGCTGCTGCCTCTGCTGCTCCCCCTCTCCTCCCAGTCCGTGGGGACTGCAAGCGTTGAAAATCCCCAGACAGGGAGTGTAAATGCTTGTTCTTTGTAAATGAAGAACATAATTAACATTAAATTAAGGTAATACAAATGAAGACAACACAGAGCCTGACAGGATGAGTGTTTGGGGAGGCAGTAGAGAGAAGTGATTCATATTTTTAATTTACTGTACAAATAGACTAGCAGGGCTGGGGGGAAAAGGGCCATCCAAGTGGAGTGGGGATTTTTTTTTTCCCACTGTTGTTTTGCTGTGCTTTAAGCACACAATGACTATTAAAGTCAACTGCCCATATAATAGGACATCTCCTACATGACTGCTCTCCGAAAGGCAGCTTGCTGTAGCAATAAATTCTGGGAGTGCCATCTGCTGGTGTGCACCCTGATGCTGGGCACCCTCACCTCGGCCACCCCAACACCAGGCATTTGCATCCAGACCAGCCCCGGCACCCCACACCCACCATAGAGACCTGCTCCTGTAGGGCACCAGCCATGGATCTGACAACATTAATACAGAATTATTATTTTTCTCTTTCTATAGGACAACAAACATTTGGTTGGTTTTTTATTTTCCCAAATGTGGTCTTAAATTGTTCATCTTTTTTTTTTCCCCCAGGAGGTTGAGAGGTTCTGATTAATGCTGAGGAAACATTTTAGGCATTTAGAAGAAACAAATCACTGTTGTGCACCTCTTTGGAGTGCTGGGTTTCAGCTGAGTACCCATTATGAAGGACACAGAGCAAAAAAATTACCTATTTTAGGTTCTTCCCTGCAAAAAGACTCTTGACCAGAGTCCATGTAAACCACAGGCTTGGCTGGAATTGGCTCTGCACTTTAAGGAGATGAGAGCTGTGGGTTCAGCCTGGGGAGATCCTGCTGTGGGATGACTTTCAGCTAGGAGTGAGTTAGGTTTACTGCAGTGCAAGGGTGTGCATGGGGCTGTGGCATCTGAAAGAGTCATTGCACCACTGCCATGTCCTTGTCCCCTTCCCTGGGGACTCCTGGCACCACTGTGCAAAGTTAAAACAAAAGAAGGCACCAAGAGGCTCCATTTCTGCCTGAAATTATCCTTCCCAGGCAGAGGATGCCCTGGAACTGTGCCAAGAGCCTCCCACTCTACACCAAAACTGGAGGGGATGCTTTACCACTGAGGAGGGTTTCCTAATTTTAGGAGGTGCAGCCTTTACTGTCTAAGTCACTTGTGTCCTGGAAGTTAGTGGTGTGAGCAGTGTCTGTGGCTCTGAGGCTGACTGGGCCAGCAGTTGGTAAGGGATGCAGGGGATGGAGTTACTTGCTCCGTCTTTCATCATGTCCTACTCCCTTGTTGCCTTTTCCTTTCCCCTGCTGTGCTCACCTCCGCAACCATGCCCAGGGTGCCTGGAGACAGCTCCAGACCATTGCCTGAAACTCTGGAAAATCCAAAGTGCAGCCAGGGCCTTTTTAACCCCTGCCTCGGGGCACTGGGGAGGGTGGAGGGACTGGTGTAGGACAAACCCTGTGTCCAAAGAGAAGGGCCTTCTCTTCTTGTCCCTTCTATGCTTTTACTGAAGGTATGTTTGTACACAAGGCTATGACTGGGGGAACATTGAGTGCCCCAATATGGG
The DNA here is from genome assembly GCA_013396975.1 of Bucco capensis. NCBI lineage: Eukaryota > Metazoa > Chordata > Aves > Piciformes > Bucconidae > Bucco > Bucco capensis. The sequence goes on from VWZO01006671.1 coordinate 134,371, forward strand.
CACTAGGAAATGGAGGGGGTGTCCATCCTGGAGTCTCAGCTCCCCCTGTGAGCACTGATGTTGATCTCTGTTGGGGGCTCAGCTGCATGTCAGCCTGGGCTGTTCCCCACCATGTGTGTTGCCAGATGCACCACATCCTCATCACCATACAGCCCTGCAGCCAGGTGCCTCCTCTTCTGAGGAGAAACCAGAGAGGACTGATGCCATGCCACAATGGCTCCTCTGCCAGTGTTGCCCTGCTTTGCATTGACCCCAGCAGCTGGGGCCTGCAGAGGGTAAATCACCACAAATGCATCCCAGGTCCAGGCTGCAGACACAGGGGATGTTTGCAAACCAGCATCTCCCCAAGGCAATGTCCCCCATGTCCAGCATCCTCCACCCGTGGCTGTTGCACTGGAAGCACAGGTGAGGAACACATGCAGGAACCCACGAGGGCTGAAGGGGACAGCAGTGCCATCCTGGCCTTGTAGGTCTTGTGTTGGGGGCTCAGGCCTCCATCACAGCACCACAAATTGCTTTGGGGTCCCAAGGGCTGGGGTGTGATCCTTCATTGCACTTTCAAATGGCATCAAGCAGCAAGCTGCCTTATAGGACTGCTCTGCTCCAGAGACTCTCCTTCATTGGTAAGACAGGAACCAGGGACCAATCCTATACTCTCCTCCATGAGGCAGTGAGGTACTGCTTTAGCTCCCATTTCTCCACACCGCAGAAGGCAGGAGCAGGGTTTTCACCCTACTCAGAATTTGCAGTAACTACAGCTCTTTCAGAAGTGGTCCCTGATGAAGCCTCTAGTCAGGTGAGATTCTGGGGGGAGCAAAAGAACCTCTCCTGAATTGACAGGGACAGTTCATTGTTAGGATACCTGATGAAAGCAGTGCAAGAAAGTTTCAGACTCAAAGGCTTAGTAGGTCCCTGTCATTAACGGGATCCATTCTCCAGGAGCCCATCCCTGCTGGAGCCATAGGGACTGTGAACATTGGCAAAGCACGAATGCTCCTCAGCTTGTCCAGTCATGGCCCAGGGACAATTTCTGGCTCACCAACCAACAGTGCTGGCACTAGAGCATGTCCCGCAAGCTTTCATCAGTTTCTCAGTCAGGATGTGACCATTCATCTTGAGCCAGGCACACTACAGGAGAGCTTCCCTGCAGGATCTGGAGATATCCAGTGATGGGCCATGACTGTTCCCTTGGGGAGCCCATTTCAAAGTATCTGGAGAGCTCAAGCTGAAGTCTTCTTTCCCATTTCAGTTTGGCTGGGTTGAGCTCAAGCCCTCCACAGGTATATCCCAATACTTAAATTCACCCACCCTTTAGCACTGGGTACATCATGAGAAGGTACTTACATATTTGGAGAAAGTCATCTTCATCTTTGTTTCTGCAAACCACAAGAGGAGCATATCCAGGCATCAGAATAATTTCTCGGGCTCTTCTTTGCACCATCTCCAATGTTTCAAGGTCTGTTTGGACACTGCTAAAGATTACAGCCTTACCCTCACCAAGCAGAACCAATGATTTTGAAGGTCTGAATCCAGAGAGCTACTTTGGGCATGGGGAAGCAGCTTTGAACACGGAGAAGGAGCTTGGAGCTCACCCAGCCATATCCTTCATAAAAAGTCTGCAGTGCAGCAGCTGGGAAATGCCTCCTTGTGCAGGGCAAGCAGAAGGGAAGCCCAAGCCCTGCTTTTGCAAGAGTACCAGATCAGTGCAGTGCCAAGGGGGCAGCTTGGACTGACAGCCCCAAACAAAGATCTTGCCCCAATATCCTCAAGAAAAAGCTGACAATAATCTAGTGTCCCATGAGCATGAGGTTTCCTCACTCATACTCTTCCAGGTCCTGATGGAAGGACGACGGACATGTCCCTCAAAAGGGTCCCCTGGAACAAACACAGCCAAAATGCACCATAAGATTCTGCTAGTGACCTCTAGTCCTTGGAAAGAGGGGACTTCTGGCTCTGGTGGTGTCTGAAGCCCTGGGCAGAAATGGGTCCTGACCCTATGTTTCCCAAGTCTGTCCTGTCTCAGCAGCCAGCACAGAGAAGTCTTTGGCCATAAGGCAAAACCCCAGCTCTTTGGCTTTGTCAGGACCCAGGGATGGGGGTTGCTCCCAGTGGGGCCATTGCCTCCCACGTGGAGGGCAGGGGGCATCTTCCAAGCCAACCCACATGCTGGGTAGGAGAGATAAATAAATAGCAGAACAGATAAATACAAGTGGCAAAGAGGCCTGAAATGATGCTGTCGTTTGCTGGGAATGAGAGACACAAGTGTAATTTAGGTTTTGATATTATGAAAGTCTCGCTGCTCTAAAACAGCAGGGCACTCAGTGCCTCATTAATAAAGGATAAACTTGGAGTCTATTTACAATGCACTTTTTGGGGTTATTTACACTCCATTATACATATGTAATGCTGCACATATTTACCGCTCTGTTCTGCTGCCGAGAGCAGCCGAGTTGGGAGGGAGGTGGAGTGGGAAGCGGCTGATGCTGTGGAGCCATGACCCCTGCTTTGACTGATATCCTTTAAATAGCTCAAGATGCATGACAGCCCCAAGCCAGCTGCTGAGGATGGAGGGGCTGGGACTGGGAGCTGGGGACCCAGTATGGCCCAGTCCCTGTCCCCATGAGGCACCTCAAGGCTTTGACAAGCGGAGCAGAAAGGGTGAGGTCCTCACCAAGTGACCACGAGCACCAAACATGCAAAATGCAGGTCCATTACACAAACTGGAAAGAAGAGGGTGTCATTATCTGCAGCAAGATCAATCATGCTTGCATTGGCACGGGAAGGTTTTGGCCACACAGCCCTTCCCACTGCCTGGCTTTTACCTCTTGTCAGAGCAAAATATTGTAGTTTCCCTGTAATGATGTCTTTCTGAGGGTCTTCCAGATTGGGAGCCCCCAACCACATGGTGTTTGTGAGAGCTGCTGTGAGGGTCCTGGGCCATGCAACAGCCATGCCCATGGCAGTCTCAGGAAACAGGGCAGCCCTCAGCTTAGAACCTAGGATTCAGGACAGAGGTGTGGAAGAGGTTGTGTTTGGAGAGCACCTCAGGGTCACAGCAATTTATGGGGTGCAGCAAAGGGATGTGGGTGCACCTGGGACCCCTTTGTCTTCAGCAGAATTTGAGACGATGCATGGGTCCCATGGGAGTACCCACTGTGCAGCCAGCATATGAGGCCAGGCAGTGAGGGGCTTCAAGCAGGTTGTGGAGGGGCATGGTGGCTGGGTAGTCACCCCAGCTCTGAGCTACTCCAATGTCCCTTCTGCAGCAGCCTCTGGGTTTGCATGACCAGCCTGGGTGAAACACAAGAGCCTGGGAGCCACCCTGATGACCCTTCCTAGGAAATGTGGGGTGACTTTGACCTTTCCAACCAGGCACAGTGGGGAGAAGTCCCTCCCATCCTGTCCTACTTCTTACTGGCTCTGAGGGAGCACCCACCTGTGTCAGCATGCTCCAGCTTGCTGCCATCCCAGGCTGCGCTTGCCAAATGATGAGTCTGGAGGAAATGCTCTTTATTAAACACTGTGTGGGCAGTTCTTGACAAGTCCACATACTCAGGAGTGATGCGAACCTGCTGCTCCCAGGAGGTCCCCTTACTTCTGGGACAGCATCTCTTCCAGCATGAGGGCAGTATGCAGCAGTCAGTGCAACCCTGGTGCATCATCGGAGCTCATTCTGGCCTCAGGCTGCAGCATAATGAGATGTCCTTGGAGACCCAGAGCTGATGGAGTCTGAGTAAATTGGTCCTAACTTCCCTCCTCAGTCTCAAGCCTTCTCCACCACCCCATCCTCCCCAGCACACCCAGATTAGGGGAGGCTGGAGCCTGAGCCTTCCAGGGAGCTGCTCTCCAAGGCCCCATAGCCACTGAGCTTCTTCATCCCAATGAGATGGGCTGAGATGGAGATGAAGGAGCGGCGGGTGGCAAAGACATGGCTGATCTCCATGAAGGTTTTGTTCTTGGTCTCAGGAACAACAAGGTAGATGTACAGGGCCACCAGCAGGCAGACACCACAGAAAACAAGGTAGCAAAAGGCACCAGTTGACATCTGAGAACAAGAGAGAAGAGACGGGGCAGAGAGCCAGGTAACCCCAAGGTGGGCATGGCAAGAAGTAGCGTCCCCTACTGTCATGCCTCCCTGGGCTGTCTCTGCCCAGCAGTGAGCTGAGGAGTATGGACGTCCCTTGGGTTAAGCCTAGTTTGGCATTCTGTCCTGGGGGAGCAGCAGGGCCAAGTCCATCCCCTCCTTCCATGGCCCCTCCAGATCCATACCTGCAAGAAGGGGAAGATGAAGCCAATAGTGAAGTTGCAGAGCCAGTTGAGGGACCCTCCCACGATGTAGGCAGCTGGACGGTGTGACTGTGTGAAGAGCTCAGCTGTCATCAGGAAGGAGACGCCAGCTGTGGAGGGATGGGAGAGATTGATGGTATGGGGGCCTCAGGACCCCTGGGGTCAACAAGTTCTACCCATCTCAGTCCTGTGGCCAGAGGACTGGAGGCCAGCAAGAACCCACTGGTCAAAGCAGTGGTGCTGGGAGGGCTGGAGGAGACATGGAGCATGGGGACAGGTAGACCAGTGTCCTGCCCTTAGTCTGCCTTTGGGATGTGCCTCAGTGAGTGGGTGATGTCCCCCCTGACCTACCATAGTTGCATCTAGCTGGGTGATGAGGCCGATTTCATAAGTCAAAATCAAGGTGGAATATTTCATCTGGATCCTCATTTTGCAACAATTTGCCTAAATGCTGACATACTAAGTGTTATACAGATCACAGGCCTAGAGAAATATGTCCCTGGTGTCCTCCATAACACCCTTCTGAGTTTCCCTTAATCAAAATAGTTTCGAAAACTTCCTTCTGTCAATTAGCTAAAGGCTTGGACATTGTGGTTTATTTAAGCAGGAAAGAAGTAACCACTTTTTCCAAGAATCAGAATTTCCCACAGGACAGAGAAATGTCATTTTCCAATACGCTTTTCCCATGTTGTCCCAGTTTTAGTCAAAACAAGGTATTCCATTCCATGTATGTCATATTCAGTATAAAACTGAGGGTCAGTCCCTGAAACTCCCACACCAAGCTTGGGCCTTGGGATTTCTTGCATAAAGCCTAAGACCCAAGCAAGGCAGGTGCATGATTAAGCTATTTATCACCTAATTAACAGCAAATACAAAAAAGGAGAGGTTTAGGCCTCTACCCTCCGTGGGGGTTGAGCACCTGAGCTATCTGGGGTCAGGGACTGGGAACTTTCATTGTGAGGATCAGAAGCCCAGCTCTGCTGTTGAAGGGCTCTGTCCATCCTTTGATCTCAAGCCAAGAGTTCCTCAATCCAGTTCCAGGATCCCAGCCCCTGAGTCTGATTCCTGTCTACTGCTGAGTTCTTCTGCTACAGTATCAGTGGTGACAGTGATGTAGTTGCCATCAAGCAGGTGTTTGGGTGTGGTATTGGTTTTGTATATAGTTGTATGCATATCATTTTATTGTTATTATTTTCATAAAAGTAGTCTAAGTTTTCATTTCCAATCCAAAAAATATCTCTTTCTCTGTTAATTCACTTTTTCCTTCCTGGAGTGTGGGGAAAGGGGGAAGAAAGAATATCTCTCACTGGGTTAGTGGCTGTCCTAGCCCTAAACTTTGACACTTGTATGGTGAAAAAATGCAGAATGACTGGAAATGAATACCCAAGCCAGCTTGGCCACTAAAAACTGGACACAGGTTGTAGCTACTTCTCCTGGAAGGACTCAGCCCCTCCTGCCCCCTGCCTGTCACCAAGTCAGCAGCCCTGAGTCCCAGTACGGTCCCTTTGCTGGAGGGTAGGATCTGAGGTCCAGAGCAGATCTCAGGGCACATGGTGATCTGGCAGAGAACTCGGTTTGGTGTGGTGACATGCCTGGTGTCCCACTGCCTGGGACAGGGCTGACTGGGACCTCTTTATGAAAGATGCTCTGAGGGAAAAGATAAACCAAAGAAAAATGCTGAGAAGAGAGGGAGGAGCAGAGCCCCTGATGGACTCTTATTCACAGCTCGCCCAGAACAGAGCTATATCTTTTTTTGTTTTAAAACTCCTATTCATCATTGTTTGTGAACGATGAGCCATTAAAATCCTAATTAAAGATGTAATTACAGTGAATGAAGTCTGGGCTGAGGATGAATTATAGATTTGTCAACAGCTCTGCTAATACATCAACTGGGTAAACCAGTCAAGGTTTCACTCCTTGTTGTTTGCACCCACTCCTGTGTCCATGCTTGGTTGGGACAGGACAATGCTCACTTGTTGCACTGTGATGGGAGCAGATGACACCTCCAGACAGGTTTGAGGAAGGCTGCCAGGGCTTTCTCCCTGCTTGGACCAGAGGGAGGGATAAGGGAGAAGAGGTGGAGCATGCCCTGGGGATGTATGCGGCGGAGGGGCTTGTGGCTGGGTCTTGCTTGTGGGGTGCAGTGTGATAAACAAGGGCCTGGTTGCAGGAAATGTGCCAAAGCACCTGCCTGAAAACCTTGCTGCTCCGTGCTCCTCTAGGGCCCCCATTCCTGCCCTACTACTCACTGTTCCCACCAGCCCCAAACCCACCTGGTCCCATGCAGAAGCCAGCGATGATGCCAACCACGCAGGTGATGCCAACATAGCGCATCCAGGGCAGGGTGTTCTGCAAGGGGACACAGGGCTGGGGGATGTTGCTGTGGTGGTGGCCCTGAGCTTCAGGCCCAGCATCCCCAGGATGGAACTTGGCCTGCCCCTTGGCTTGACAGTGGCCCTTGGGGACAGTGGCCATGCAGAACATATAGGCAACATGCAGAAAAGCAGTTGGTGGTTTGGGGCAGAGCTGGTGAGGGTCAGCCTCAGCAAAGCTCAGCAACCGGTGATGCTGAGATGTCCCCAAAGCTGCAGGAGCATCCCTCAGGAGCAGGTAGCAGAGGAAGGACCATGCAGAGCTCTCCAACAGCACTGGCATTTCACATTTGCCTCCCTGTAGACAATTGTTTCTGTAGGAAAGTTACCAGAAGCAACAGGATTTTTCTAATGTGGATTTAGGTTTTCTTTTTTGTTGTTCTGTGCTCTGTATTTTCCTTCCCTTTAACTTAGAATGGAAAACATTGCATAGAAAAGCCAGGTCATCTCTCATTTCCATACATGCTCCCCCTCCCCTGGACTAATACCCATCCCTTTGTCACCCAGCCCAGTGGTAGTGGCCAGATCCTACCTGCAGCAGCAGGGAAACGGTGATGCCAGCAGAGCAGATGCCCATGGTGCAGAAGCCAGTGATGATGAGAGGCCGCCGGCCCAGCTTCTCAATAGTGAAGCACTGCCGAGGGAGAGCAGAGACTGATGGAGTGGTGGGGAGATCCCTACCAGGACAGAGGCTCCCCCTGAACCCAAGATCTGGCTGAAAGTGGGAGGATGTTCCCAGTGGCACCCGGGAGTTAGGGGAAGTCCCAGCTCAGAGGTCCAGGGTTAGGGCCAGGGCATGGGAAGAGACAGGACTCTAGAGTCTTGCAGTGAGCATGCCCTGGGGTGCAGCAGCACCCCACAGAGCCCCATTAGAGTGCAGGGTGGAGGCTGGCTGAGGTGGCCCCAGAGCCACATTTGCACCAACCTGGAGTGTAGGTGCTGGGCTGGGCACAGGGTGTTTGTGGGGCAGAGGAGACTGGGTGCATACGGCGCAGTGGCAGCTGAAGCAGGCAGGGTATTGACAGCAGAACAAATGCCTGTAATTTTATAACCAATCTCAGCACATCCATTGGGGGCCATTTACAGGACTGCTCCCAAGCAATTTGGCTGCACACTGGGCAGCTGCTGGGGGACTGGGGCAACCCCACGGCCAGGGCAGGGTAGAAGGGGCAAGGGGAGACCCTTTGGAGGAGCAGGTGGCTGACCAGAGGGCCTCACTCTGCTGTGGGTTGAGCTACAGGGAGAGGGGAGCGGCCCCCCACTCAGTCCTGGTTTTCTGGGAGGAGCTACCCTCCATCCATCTCTCAAATTGTCAGGGAGTGGATTTAGTGCTGGGCGGCTCAGACTGGCCCCAGGTGACACTGGCAGATGGGACGAGGGCCATAAATCTGCCTGGACCAGCGCTAACTCTCCAGCTAAATGAGGCCTGGCTGGGGTGGGCAGGGCTGCTAGCCTGGAGCCAGGCCATTGCTTGGCTGGGGGAGGGCAGATGGGGACATGTGGCTCTGATAACAGTGACAATGAAATCAGGAGCCAGAATGAACCTCTTAGCCTGCTCCATCACCTCCAACCTGCTCCTTGCCTGGCATCTCCCCTCAACCTCCCTGCCACCCTCTTACCCCAAAATTCTCGTACCTCTCCTAGATGTGACCCCATAAATTTAGCCCCTCTCATCCCATCTTCCCACTCCATTTCCCTGCTAAACTCTCTGTCTCTCAGCAAGGGGGCTGTGCTGTGGCATGGATAACATTTGAGATCCATCCATTCCCCTGTGTTTGATGGTGCTGGGAGATGGCATAGAGGGCCTGTGTCCATCTGTCCATCTATCACTCACCCCAAGCAGCCCAGCAACAACTTCAATGGCACCAGTACCCACGGTGGTGTAAGGGATCTGGGATACAGGGATCCCAGTGTTCTCAAAGATGGTGTTGGTGTAAAACCAGATCTGCCAAAAAGGGGACTTAGCATGAGCCTGGGGAACGGAGCTATGGGGCACTCATTTTATCGAGTTGCCAAGTCTCAGCTCAGCTTCTGCGGAGCCAGGTGCTGGAGTGAGAACCCTGCAGGACTTACAGCATCAATCCCTGAAAGCTGCATGCCAGCATTCATCACCACCACCGAGAGGGTTTGCCAGTGGACGGAATGGTCCTGCAGCAGCTGCCAGACGGAGACCATCTCCACGGAGGAAAGTGACCGCTGTTCCTCCTTCATCTCCTTGATCAGATCCTGCACATCAGGTGTCCCCAGGAACCGGTGCAGTGCTGTGGGGAGAGCAGGGGGCACAGGCATGCATCTCCCCTTTACAGGAAATGGGGATGCTCATAAGTATGGCACAGGGCAGGGGCAGGGGATTGGCACAGGGCAGGGGCAGGGGATTGGCTCTGCCCTGGCTCAGATTCCCCAGAGGACTTTCTCTGACCCATGGGGCTGAGCATCCACATGAATCAAGGAGGTGCCTCACACCATGATGACGGGCATTATGGAAAAGCTATGGCATAACTGGGTGGGAGAGAAGGGCTGAACTGTAAGGACTATTGTGGGCTTCAGGTCTGGGTATGAAATGATGCTATGATGATGCAGCTCAGTCCTGGGAGACCTCAGACCAATGTCCAGCACCTCCTCAAGCCAGTCTCCCCCACATTACTCCCTCACCCTTGGTGGCCCCACAGATGTCGTTCCTCTCTATCAGCAGGTACCGTGGGCTTTCAGGGAAACAGTGCAGCAGCAGGAGCTGGAGGGAGGCAGGAATGACCACCACTGACAGGAAAAGGGGCCAAAATCTCTCCTGAGGAGTCAAAATGGGACATGTCATGGGAAGAGCAGACCGGGGTCCAGCACATGTGGGCTGGGGTATTGTGCTCACCTCGCCCAGCAGCTCTGGGAGGCTCAGGACTTGTGCGAAGAAAACCCCCAGGCAGATGAAGATGCTGGGGATAAGGCCCAGGAAACCCCGCAGATTCTTGGGGGCAATTTCTCCCAGGTAGAGGGGCACCACACTGAGACAGATACCTGGGAGGGACAGGAGGGATCAGGATGGGAAAGGCAGTGGGGAGAAGGGTGCTCAGCCAGACCCTCAGTACCTCTCTTCCCATGCCTTGCACCATCTGCAGTGGGGACCTTATGGCCAGGGAGGTGGCCCTGTCTGCCCTATTGAACCCCTCACTGAAGAACTTGTGGCCTTGGGGAACATGAAGTTTTCTCTAGGCCCCTGGGAAAGGGCTGTAGGGGACTGAGCCATGAGGAAGGGGTTATTCTCAGCCTTGCAGCCCAGGCAGCAGCTACCTGAGTGAAGTCCCATGAGGCAGCGGCCGACAATCACCATCTCAGGGGACCCCAGCTCCCGACTGAAGCCCATGAAGCCACCAGCCAGGAGGACGAGGAGACTGCTGCGGCTCAGTGCGCCATTCCTAGCAAGGCAAAAGCATCAGGGCAGACCCTCAAGCCCCATCCCCTCAACCACCCTCTCCCATGCCACTCCCTTACCTGCCATATCGTTCCACCAGCATCCCCACCAGCAAGGAGCCCACCAGTCCACCCAGAGCAAAGATGGAGACAGTCAGGGAGTAGAGGAGGGTCAGGGAGCCAGAGGCCAGCCCATGCCCATACCGCCGGGACCATGTGGCATTGTAGAAAGCCTTTATATGCTGCAGGGCAGAGAGAGACACAAGGGGACCATATGCGCTGGGAGAAAGACAAAGACAAGGGAAGACAGGTCTCATAGGGAAAATACCATGAGTTTAATAGCATAGCAGGTGCAGGGCAGGACATGATTGGGACATCCTGGTCTGGTTGCTCAGCCAGCCTCAGCACCAGAGGGGTTTAAGGACAATTTAGAGATGCCACATGCAGAGGTGGAGCTTGAGCAAGGAGATTTTGGGCAGCTTTTGCCAGCCCTGCCAGAGGGGAATAGTATGGGAGGAGGACATGAACACAGGCTCCCATATCCCTCCCATGCCTTCCCTCTCCTGTGGGTGACTGCCCAAAGGAAATGCCAGCATTTTCATGTGGGGCTGCTGTGTAGCAGTCCCTCCACCCTCTCAGGGAGGGATGCAGACCCCTGCAAATCACTCCTCCCAGAGGGGCTTCCTGTCCCTTACCACTGCCGGCGAGTTCACCACAGCCAGGTTGTAGCCATAGAGCATGGAGGAGCCAAAGGACACCAAGAACGTGACCGACAGCAGGGGGAAGGTGAGGTTCTGGGAGAGAGGAAAATCAGCAGAGCCTCTGCTGGTAGAGTTGAGGGCCAAGATCACATGTGGCATGAGCTGCATTGGGTCACTGCCCCTTTTCTAGTAGGGATGTCCATGGCCCAGAGCAAAGCCCAGAGCAAAGACCCCAACATGTTGTTCTGAGCACCTATTCATGCCACCACCCAGCACCCAGCCAATCTGAGTGTTTTCCCCATGGCTGGTCTTGTGGCTGTGGCATGAGGCTTTACCCTGGCCATGGCCCAGCTCAGGCTGCTTGTCCTGGATGCCTGTCCCAGGTGCCCCTGCCCCAGCACTGGCAGGGAGCAACAGGCAAAGGGGAGGTAGAGACACCCATTCCCTCCCCACAGATGGGAGCATCCAAACGGCACTGCTGAGAGCTGCCCCACGCATAACCTCCCCGTTTGGGAGTCCCAGTACCACTGAGAGGTGCAGTTCCCCGCGGCAGGTCCCAGACATCCTGAAATGCTACCCGCATCCACCTCCTAAACCGTCACCCCCACCAGCACCTCTGTCACCTGCAGAGGGACACCCTGTAGCCCTGACCCAACCTGGGGGGTAGTTGTGCCCAGCAGGACATAAGAGGCATTTAGGGCACCTCTGGCCGCAGGGATACCCCTCTAGGAGCTGCAGCTGGCTGCCTCCCCTGCGGCAGTAAGCGTCCCACGGCCTCGCAGCCACAGGGCTATGGCGGGGTGCGGGGTGAGCCTGCGACCCCCGGGAACTGCTCCGAGTCCCAGCACCCAGAGCCGGGCCCTCTCCGCAGGCCCTCCCAGCACGGTAGCCGGATCCGTAGCACCCAGCAGCTCCCGGCTCACGCACAGCAAATCCCCGCTAATCCTATAAGGAACCCTGAGCAGGGAAAGGGGCGGGGGAGCGCAGGTAGGCCAGGAGCTGGTGAGAGGGGACCCACCATGGGGCAGACGGGGAACCGCGGATGGGGCAGCCACCCCCTGGCCCGCAGGGAGCTCACCCCAGTGATGTCCCTGCAGGGCTGCGGTGTCCGTTTCTCGACCGTCGGGGCCAGGCTGCAGCCGGAGCCGAGAGAAGAAGGAGGAGGATGGGGAAAGGAAGGCAGTCCCGGTCCGGTAGCCTGGCTCGTCTCTCCCATTTTTAGATGGAAGAAGGAGGGGAGAGGGAAGAGGGAAGGGCAGGCACAACAGGTCAGGCAGCTTGGGTGTCCGCGGGGCTCATTGGAGGCTCCAGAGTGGTCGGAGGTGGAGTTCGGGGACCTCCCCGCCTCGCCGGGGGCAGGGGCAGAGGCAGAGGCAGGCCGGCACCTCCGGGCTGCCCAGACCGCTCTGGGGCCGTGGCCTGACCGGGGGACAGCGGCACCACCGACGTGATGCTCTGCCACCGTTGCCCGTCAGCAGGGCAGCATTCCTGCATCACCCCCGAGGCCGGGGGCGAAGGGGCAGCCCTACATCACCCAACACTCCCATTACCTCTCCAGCCCCTCTCTGCTCAGGGCAGCTGCCTTTCTCGGGTACGGAGGGGCACAGCCGCAGAGAGGAGAGATTCGGCTCATGGCAGCTCAGAGGAATCCAATTTTGCTGCGGCCAGGAGCTGCCTCCCCTGCTGCTAATGAAGTGCCTTTAATTAGCAGCCTAATAGCAAACTCTTAATTTGCCAAACAGCCAGTTGAAAGGATGAGACCCCACTAAGCCAGGACTGGCAACAGCTCCAAGGGCTTAAAGGGACAGATCCCAACTGGCTGGCCCCACCTTGGGGAGACGTGGGGGGGGGTCCCACAGGGATAAGACAGAGAGGAGAAGGGCTAGGAGAGCCCCGTGGGCACAAGCATCTCTGAGCCTGCCATACTCAACCCCAGCTGGGCTGTCTGGGATGAGGGAGAGCCCAGACACCTCATCCTTGTACACACGATGCTCCAGGCCCTGTCTCCTCCCTGCACACAAGCCTCTAGCTCTCCCCAAAAGGACTCTGCCCTCTCCCCCCAGCCAGAAGCCTTTCCCAGCCTGCTGGCATGCAGCTTTTCCCAGGGTAGGCACCTGCTCAAGATTTCCTATGTCTTGCTCAGACTGGGTTTCTCCATGTCTCGATTGGGGTATCAGCTTTATCTTCATGCAGGTGTGCTGGGCAGCTGCGGAGACTTTGGTGACAATGCCACAGTGGGAGAGACCTGCAGGGAACCACAGTCCTTTGGGAGATGGTCCTGGTTTTTTTCCACAGCAGCAGGATGAAGATCCATTTATCGAACATGCCCATGGGTGAGATGATCCGGCAGGATGAGGACATGCAACCTGCAGGTACCAGCCATGCTCAAAACACTTGCAGTGCTGCAGGGCAGCTCTAAACATTGTCAGGACTAATCCCAAAACAGCAAACCTGGGATAGGACAGTAAGCTATGCCATGTTTTATCCCACAACCATGCTCCCATTCTGGTTGTCCAGGCACATGGCTTATCTCTGGGATCAGCACCTGGAGGGTTGAATGTGCCCAGTCCAGTAAGCTCTGCCATAGGGAGAATGGGAAACAGCAGCAACCATCTCTGTCCCATCCTGAGCCATCCCAGCAGGTACCCACCCAAAAATTCTCCTAGAGCTTCCCAGCCCCTCTGCACTGAAGTCCTTACCTATCCTCAAGCCCAGTGCCTGGCTCCACAGCCACAGCTTCCCTCCTGCCACACAGTCTGATGCCAGGGACAGAGCAGGGACATCCTCAGAACACNAATCTGGGTTACTGTGACCAGTTTCCAGCAGTGGCTGGGATGCCAGGAGCAGAGGTTTAGCAGCAGATGTACAGGTGAGAAACACGTGCTGGAGAAGGAAGGAGGAAGAAAGCCTGGGGTGCCAATTAAGGGTCAACAGGGACCTGCGTTAATTGGAGACACTCCTGTGACCTGACCTGGTGATGGTGGCACAAGGTGAAACAGAGACAAGTGCTGACAAGGAACACCCACTGCTCTGTGCTGTGAGGGAGCTCATCTCTGTGATTTACAGACATCCCCATTCCTCCCCTGTGTCTATGCAAGGACTCCCTGGCTAAAACACCCCTTGGTCTGGGAAAGCAGCTGTGAGACTACAGATCGCTTTCATCCCCTCCCACTGTCACTCCCAGGAGCTCCATCCCACTCTTACCTTGCTGCTGCCTCAGTCACCAAGCACAGCACTGGGGGTGTCCCCATCTCAGTGTTCCATGCTGTGGGATGCTCACATGCCTTCTCTCACACAGTGCCCGGGGCACAAAAGGGACTGAGAGAGGCAGAGCAGCAAGAAGAGCTGGTCCCAGCAGGCATCCTGCACAGAGCAATGGCATTTGCCAAGGCCAGGAGGACAAAGATGCTATTGGGAGCCCCATGCTCACCCAAGCGATTCCCACAAGCTGATGGCATGGTGCTGCCCACAGTGTAGGCAGAGGCAAGATCTATCCTGCCCTAAGAAGCCCCAAGGAGGGAAGGACAAAGCCAGCCCCACTGCAAAGGCAGAGCACCTGGTGTCTCCAGACTCCCTGCCCATCTCCCCAGTGCCAGGCACTGGCATCCATGAGCAAGTCACGCAGGACCCCACACCAAAGACATAAAACACTTGGAAAAACAATGGTATGAGGATTTCTGCAGAACTGGGGAATGTAGCAGTGGGGAAGACAGTTTGGGAGAGTGTTTCCCTTTTTCCAACATGAGCAGAAAATCTCTTGCGGAGGACATGGTCTTCAGTGCTGCTTCTTGGTGTTTGCCCGGTACCACTACTCCAAACTAGTACGAAGTCCACAAGGAAGTGGTAAGTGGCTGAAGTAAATGTAGGCAAAAAGATGCATTGCTTAGCAGCCACTGACCCTTTTCTCTTTGCTGGAGGGGAGGGAACTCAGCAGCATGGGCACAGCAGACACAGCCACTTGCAGACATCTCTGCAGCTTGAAAGGTCAGAGCAGTTTACTGGTGCTGCCCTTTTGGAGTTGACACTGCAGAAACAGAGATGGTCTGGCAGCCTCCCACCTCACTGCTCTCTTGGAGGAGAACCCTTCCTTTAGCTGCCTTTATAAATGCCAGCAGAGTGCTCTGGGCACAGGACAGGGAGTTTTGCACACATTAGCTGTGTGATGTTAACCAGGGGCTTGAGATTCTACCAACCACAGCAACCTTTAGTAGAAACTCAGTGGTGTCCCTAAGTGAAAGCACTACTCAGGCTGCTCTCTGCCTTGTTCCACTGGAAAGCTCATCTGATCTTGTTCTCTAGCAGCACAAAAGCTATTTATCTGTACAGGTAAGACCTTCTCAAGCCCAGGTTCTCCTGCTCCTATTCCTTATCCAACTTCAGTGGTCCCTGGCAGATCAATCTCACATCTCAGCAACCTCACTGCTGTTTTGGAGATTTCTAGCTGCTCTTACCAGCCAGGTGCATGTCAGCAAAGAACTTTAGAGACAAAGCACAGAATGGGAAGATAACACCGGTAAGAAACAAAGAGTATCCCTTGGGGATATAACGAATGTGTGTCTGAGCTCCCTTAGGGCAAAGCAAAGTGGCTGGTACTCACATGCACTGCTGGGAGCTTTCTAGAAGAGCATCACATCCTGGTCTATCAGATGTCTTCAGCTGCTCTCACCAAGGAAGGAACAGCCAGCAGATGGGACACACTGAGACCTCAGATTGCTGTGGCATGTTACATCAGATTTGCATTGGATAGTTGGCACAAGCAGGATCTTATATTCTTCTGCTAGTCTCCTCCTTCAGCAGCACAGGTGCTTTCCTTCTGGGACAGTGTCCTAGGCAGTGCATGCATTGGCTGTGAAAAATCAATAGCAGCACTAGAACATGTCTATCTGCTCAGGGCTTTTGTTTTCCTGGCCACACTGCCTCCTCTGCTGAAGACTCACCATCCCAATCCTCTTCAAACTGATGCAGCACCACCCAAACACTGAATTCATCCTAAACACTTTTGGTAAGAATTACATTAATTCTGGCCTAGCAGGTCTAAACTGGCCAATTTCCCCTTTCCAAAATCCAGCTTACTATACTCTTGAAAGCATGGACACAAAATATAAATAAATAAACTGAACAGAAGATTTCATTTTAAAGCTGTAGGTTGATGAAATGCTGTTAATTTGAAGCTATGGTAAGCATTACTTTCCTCCTTCATTTGAAGTGGAAATAAGGCACACATTTTTAAACAGAAAGGGTAATTAACCACCGAATCTATTTAAGATAAGCTGTCTGGTGTTCATTCTATTCCAGTGGAAATTTACAATTGAGATTGCTTTTCCTTCTCAAAGATTCTCTTTAGTACTTAAGTTTTTGGATACCAGAATTTCTGGGAGTTTTCCAGCCTGTGCACTGCAGTACAGCACTTGCTCAGTTCTAGAAATCTGGAATAAATACTCTGATCCTCATCTTTAAACATTAAGGAAAAGAAGGAGAAGGACTAGCTAAGGGACAGCTAGAAACAACCCACAAAGAGAACCTGTTTCTTGTAGGACTGGGTGTGGTGTTTGGGTACAGGCAGAGACCTGGGACTTTGAGTAAAGGGTCTCATTTGCGTGTGCTAACAGTCACAGGTTAAGTCAAGCTGCATCCTGTGTTACAGACAGATCTGAAGCGATGGATGAAACCTGTCACTGCAATTCGTCTTCCAAATCTATTATCTGATGGGAAGAAAGAGCAGTGAAGAAGGGAGGGAAAAGGTTAAAGTGGTATAAAAAAAATTTAATAAAAATATACATAAAACCCTCAAACCCTTGCCAAACAAAGCAGACGGCTGCTGGGAACTCTGTCACAAGGAGAGATGGGGATTGGAAGTGACAGGAATCCTGCTCCCAGCACTTCAGAAAAGCATGAGCCTTCACAATCTTCAGTCCCCTGCTGGCTCCCAAGAATGGAGCCAGCAGGGAGAGAGATGGCAGGAGCACAGGGTTTGTTTGTTTTCTGACCACCCCAGGAGCCAGGATCTTAAAACTGCGGTGGCCTTTGTTTTAAAAGGGGCTGTTAAGTAAAATGGAAAGATCCAAGGCTGCTATCTGAGGCATGTTTTTAAGAGAAAGGTATTCTGAGGGCAAGGGTGCTTCCATTAAAATTTGGGCAAGCCATAAGCATGACAACATCCCCAGCCATGGAGCTGCATGGTAGTGCTGCGATATGTCAATTACTCACTCATTATTGAACAGCAGGATTCTGATTAGCTTATAAAACAAATTTGTGCTTCTCCTACCAGGATCTTGCAACAGTACCCAGAAAAACATAGACTTTATAGCTTCTCCCCCCACAATTTTTAATGGGGAGGATGGCTCCAGCTCTTCTATGTCAGTCTCATCCATCCTCTAGCTTACAGGGCAGTCTCATTTGCCCCAGCCAGAGGCCATCAGCTATGAACAGAGAGTTTTTTAATTAAAAAGTATGCTGTGGTTTTAGGAGTAAGTGTTTTTTCCAACTGCCAGGGCAGTCTTTTGTGCTGCATTCATCAATAAGCAGCAGCTCTGAGGTGTGAATGACTACCGCAGAACTCCATGTGTCCTGTGAAGCTGCATCTACCCAGGCCCGGGGGCAAAGCTGTCCACCTTAGAGCAACAGCACTTCCAGGTGTTCATGCTGCAAACGCGCAGTGCACATGTAGCACGAGTAAGACACACATACAAAGGGCCTGAGGAAGAAACAGGCTTAATATTTTGACAATGATGTCCTTCACCCCAAAAGGAAAACAGGAGAGATTCACAGCTAAATCTTTGTATTTGTATTTAAGTTATTTTCTGAACAGTTAAAAAAAAAAAAAAGAGAACACACACTGTTACCATGATCCTAGGTCAAGTGAACATTAGTACATTTAACTACACATCACCATAACATAATCACAAAATTCAAAGCACTCATTACTTAAGAATCCAGATAACAAATATAGCAGAGTAACAAACAGAAAACCCTGGAGAAACCATGTTCTTTCTCACCTCTCCCACTTCCACACCCACCTCAGCCTGAGCAGGCCTGAGTGATGCAGTATAGGCTGGCCTGGCAGGCATGCAGCTCTCCTAAATGTGGTGATGTAAAATAACTGGGAGAAACAACATCTGTTACACTTTGCTGAGTTCCACATCATTTTTTTGCCATGCTAAAACTGTGGCTAGGCTGAGCCCTGCAATGTCACACATGATAAAGACAAAGTGGCTGAAAGCAAAAGTACACTCAAGCTACACTCAAAAGTAGCTCCAGATTTTCACACTGAATTGCCCCAGAATTGTCACAGCTAGCTCCTTTTAAAACCCACTGCAAATAATCTGGGACAGGCTGGTCTGCCTTCCTCCTGCATTTGGAACTTTGCTTAGATGTAAACCAGTGCTTGAGTGCCAGTAGATTAACACACTTTGCCCATAAAGGCAACGAATTATATTACTCATCATACAGGTACAAGCAGAGCTGCTCTGTGATGGACAGGCATTTCATGCTTACCTTCTGGCGACAGCTACACTTGCCTCCTGCTTGAGCAGAATTCAGGGTATCTTTTTGGGTTACAGACTATTAAAAAAAGAGACCTATTTAGGAATTGGCTACAGTATCTAAAGGGCTTGCTGTATGTCCATGTAAATCAGCATCCATCTTATTCTGAGAATATCAGCTTAACATATAGAATCATAGAGTGATTTGGATTGGAAGGGACCTTGAAGATTACCTAGTTCCAATTCCTCTGCCATGGGCAGGGACACCTTCATTAGATCAAGCTGCTCAAAGCCCCATCCAACCTGACCTTGAACACTTCCAGGAGGGGGCATCCACAACATAATAATTAACCAGTGTTGCCAACTCCCATGGGATATCTGCAGGACAACAAATGGAAGGCCAGCAGTCTTTGGGAACAAGCAAAAAGTCATGGGAAGAGTCTCCTGACAAGAAAAGAGACAATTTATTCTGGCAGTGCACCAAGGCTCACTCCAGGAGAGATGCTTTGGGAATTTGTTTGGCTACACCTCATTTTAAAAAAGAAATGGGTAAGGGGGAAAAGAGAGGAAGTCAATGCAAAGCCTTAGCAAGCAGCTACTCCTCTCAACCGGTTGCTGTGGTTGTGGAGAAGGAACACACCCATGGGACCTGCTGTTTTCTGTGAGTCTCTGAATTAAAAGTAGGGATACAAAGACTGTGAGTCCCTCATGCCAATCGATCTGGTACGGATTTGCCTGCAGGAGGATGGAGGGATTTCATACGGTGATCTCCTTTGGGGACAGATGGGTCACTTGCTGTTCCCCCTTCCTTTTGGGAAGCTGCTGCTTTTTGCTTCAGGGGGAACAACAGTAGGGCAAGGCTCAGCATGTCAGACGCATCATGCATGCCACTTGGAGACCCTGACAAAGTTCATTCTTCTCCTGGCAAGGGTAGTTTAGATCATTCCTTTCTCTTCATCCCCCCAGCACAACCTGAAATGACAAGTTCAACAGCTGGAGGCCTTACTTGATTATATCCTGATGATTTTTGATGTTCTTACAGAAACCCTCTATTTTTCTGAGTCAACCACACAAGCTAAGAGACCTACTTTCAGCACTGTACCCACCTCTGTAGAGATCCATCTCCACCCCTGAACACCCTCCTAGCTTTCAACCACTTGGGCTGTCTCCTCCTTTCCCTCCCATAATTAAGGGCAAGCCTGCAGCAGGAAGGCTGGCTGCTCCTTCTTGTCCACTTCTATACCTAGGAATTGCTGCTAGTATTTGTGATTTATCAAAACAAAAAACCAAAAACAATAACAAAAAATCCCCTCCTCAAGTGAATTTAGGAATTGTCAGCCACAAAAGGCAGATAAAAAATGGTGTTGAAGGAAGCTAACAAAGTTAGGCAAAGAGCCCAACCCTGAGATGTGCTTCCCATTGGAGCTACAATGCCAAAAACCTCAGAACCAAGCCTAGAGCTCTGCTCAGACTGAGAAAGGAACATGTGGCAGGGGCAGGAAACACATACCTGGGAGAAATGTGCATGATACTCTCCAGCTTTTTCAGGGTTCAAAAAAAAATTAAGAAAAAGAAAAAAGGATCCTTTGGAGCAGGAGCAAGTGGCAGATAGGTAGAGCATGGTGGTCCAAGTCAGCTTCCAGTTTAGAAACAAGCGTAAAGCTTTTCAATGTTTCTGATGATCACAGACTTCTCAAATTGTCACCTGAATCCTTCTGTTCCAATAGTGGATTTGTCTGTCCCTGAACGTTAACGAGGAGCAGAGTGAGCTGCTCCAGAGGAGACAGTCACAGAAGCTTTCTTGCTGCAAATTCATTCATGCCATTTTTCTATTTGCATATTTTAAAGCAAGCTGTATTCCTCTGAGGATGAGAAATATTTGCAGCAAAACTGTGCCCTACTGCAAAGGAGTCACAAGCAGGAGATGGTGTGGCCATAATGGATTGTCCTGCTCTGAATATCCCACATCCCCAGCAGTCCAGTGGGGAAGGCTAGTGTGAGCTTCCTACTTGTGGGAGAAATGCCGATCTCTATGCAGCAGAGGTATTTCATTTCATTTCATTTCTAAACGATGTGCAACACTTAAAGGCCACAGACACTTCCAGCTTCTTTTGTTTCCTTTCAGCGGGCATGTTCTAATTCTTTTCGTTACAAATCTGCAATTATTCCAACCTGGTTGAGGGATTATCTATCCAGTTCATACTGAAACCTCTCTCTCATATGTACTCTTGCACATGCACACACACACAGATATCCTAAGAGGGGTAAGTTTGAAAAAGCCACTTTCTTCTGACATTGGGAGATCTACTTACCAGATTGCTCCTCCCTGGATGCACAATAAACACCACCAAATGTCAGGCTGTGGCAGTTTCAAGTTCAAGTTAGATCAGTTAACTCCAGTTTCCTCCTTACCTATTAGAAAATTTGTACAACCCAGGGAATGGGGTAAGAATCCTCATGCTTCTGTGGTTCTGTATGAAGTACCCAGACACAGTCCCTTCTTCAGGGTAAGACATTGTTCTTATTGCATGCTGAAAATAGACTTCAGCCATTGCTCACTAACTGTACCTAGCAGAGTTCAAACTATGGTACCACTTGAAGACCCAATGGTGCTTAGAAGTTACAGAACAGCAGCATGGAGCAGCAGGGCTATGACAACCCAGGACAATCTGCAATGGTATGGTCTCTGAGTCTGGCCAGTCAGTCTTCTGATTCTCCCAAAAATCTCTCAACAAGCAAAATAAAATCCATCCTTCCTTGTAGGTGCTGGCCACAAAGATGCATTTAAAATATTAGGAAGTTAGCCTTCAGAGGCTGCAGTAACAGATCACTGTTTTCTACAATTACCTAAATGTAAAAAACAGAAGATGACCAAATTGAGGAATATAGCCAAAATAATATAAACCCATGCTGATATGCAACCATGCTGCAGAACTTGTAATAACTGAACTTAAAGGAACAGTGTTCAAATAACATTAAGACTACAACTCTGCAAAGTTTGGGGTGTAAACTTTGATTCTGCTCCCTTGCCACTTTGGCTTTGGGACTGCAGTATGCCTGATATGTAGGAGCTGCCTGAAATTCAAAACAGCCTTGCTAGATCTAAAAGTAGTGCCAAAATTAGTTGTGGATGAACTTATCATTGTGACTCAGAACTTTTATGACTCTGCAGAGGTAAGTCACACTGTCAGTGTTACCTGAACAGTTGAGTTGTTAACCTGTTTGACTCTTTTACAGTAATAGTTCAAGGAGAAAACAGGAGTGTCACAAAGCACTCTGAAATGCTCTTTAGAACTGTTGTAGTCCCTAGGCTCAATGAAAATACAGGGAGCTGAGTGCTTGACACTGCTGTGCCTGTACTTCAGGAATTACACTAGATAATCCCCAAGTACCAGCTTTCCCTTTCTCCGTAACTCCATCGCTTTCTTGCCTGTCTTAGCTGTCACCAAAATGCCCTCTGGACTGCACTCTGTGGACTCTTTGCCCAGCTCCTTTAAAATTTTATTGGTGGAAAAAGTGCATCCCAAGCAATTAGAAACAATGCAACTGCTTTCCCAGCAAAGTGAAGTTGATGAGAGTAACTTAAAAAAAATTCCCATCTGCAAAGTTACAAGTTTAGAGGGTGTTAACCAAGTCTGTTTTAAATCCCTCCAGCCCAGAGAACAAGAGTCCTGATTTGCTGCGAGTGGAGCAACTCCACACTAAAGGCAGTGGGGGTTATTCAAGACATATAATGGAACATCTAGGCCCAGACCTGGAACAGCCAGGGACTGATTTACACAGTCTGTCCTGAACTAAATGGCAGGCCTGCTGCAATTCCTTCCAGCACTGTAAAAAGAGATTTTCCCCCCAGACCTCTCTGTCTACTTCAGAGACATGTAGAATTGTTTCTCATGTCCCTCCTCTTTAGGGCTATTTTTATCTCTTAAACAATGGCAATTTGCAAAAGCCTCAGCTAAGAAAGCAAAGATCCAGCTCAGCTATCAGCAAAGTGACTAATCAGCCTGCATCCCCAAACTGCAATGCAGCATGCATGTAGGTTAGAGAAGCACACCAAAGGCTTTCTAGCAAGGCCAGCCCCAGAAATGCTGCAGAATGGGCCTGGAGCCACTGCTAACTGTACTGATGGCCATACTCATTTTACCTATCTGCCATCACCAGAGGACAGTGCATCTGCCAAATCATGTGAGCAAGTCTTATTGTCTCTACTCTAGGGTGGTTCAATCTTGAGAGCTCCACAATATTTTAAGCAGCTCCCTCTTCCAGCACTCAGCTGCAGCTTCTCTGAGGGAAGAGGGAATGGAAAGAAAGGAGCAGTGTCCTGTTTTCCTCCTCACCCCAGCCTCAAACATCCTCCAATTTACAGAATCATTCGTAAGCCAAAAGCAACACACAGTCTTCGGGAAGAAAGCAGGAGGAAGATGGTACAGACAATCCCCTTTGCTAGTAAAATACTGTCCTGGGACAACATTTCAGCTGGGGCAGGGGAAGACAGGATCTCAGCCCCAGTCCATCATGCTTGGGACTTTGGAGGAAGAGAGTTTAACTTTTCATTGACTAGCATTCCCCGGCCAAGCAGATGGTTAAGGGAGACTACAATACACATCCAGCTTCCAAAGGGTTAGCATAGCAGGCAGGAGAGGAAAGAGATGGATTTGGCTCATAATAGTCAAATTTCAAGGGTACTCCCTCCACAAAAAATAAGTCTGCAGTCAGAACAGCCAAATGCTGCAGGGAAGTTGAGGAGGGGGCTGGTCTGCCTGTTCTAAATGTTTCTGTTGCTCTTCAGAGCCGAATGCTTTTTCAATGGCCTAGCAATGGATAATGATTTCAGTCTGAGAGCAGTAGCCTCCTCCACACCCACCCATCCTGAAGTGACTCTCTCAGTAGGATGCACTGTGGCTCTAAGTCTTCTTGCTTAATAGCAAAGCAACACATTCTGGCAACATCTTAAATATATTCACAGGACATCTGCAACTAGGTTTGGAGGGGAATCAAACAGGGTAAAGGGATGAGGAGTGAACAGGAAGAGGGGGATGAGGGAGGAAAAAGATGGGAAGGTTTAAAAATGTTAACAGTTCATGAAAGATAAAAGTCATCTTCTGATATAGCAGCACTTTAGCAGTCAGTCGCGCTGAGTAGACCCTGTCTGAGATCAACCGCATGCCAACTTTGTTCCAGAAACAAGTCTGAGAGCCTCTCTCTTCAGCAAGTATTGGTTACGTGGATAGTTCTTTTGTCCTGGCATTGGCAGGTAATTTAAATACTGCAGCTTAAATGAGTCCTGGGAACAAAAAACAGAACAAACCAAACAAACCCCAATTTGTACTAAATCTTTTAATGATTTAAAAGAACATGTGATTGACCAGAGTGTTTGAGAAAATCAAGATGGCTCAGCTGACAACTCCAGAGCATCACTTTTACCAATCAAAGAGAAAGGATATAGGATGAGCCACATGACAGAGTATTTTTACAGGAAAATGTCACTGTGGCATCTCCTTGCAGAAGCCTGTCAACTATTCTGCCATTTTTCTCAAGCTACTAACAGTAATTGTGCATGAACCCACTGAAGTGGGCAATCAAGCTACCCCACTCCATTCACACACATCAAAACCACTCTACAACCGACCCAAATATATGAAACATTATGTCCTCCCCACACGGTGCTGGTCAAGACAAAGGGTTAAGGTGATGAGCAAACCAGACAGGCTCTGATGTGAACAATTTAATACCTGTGCTGTGCTAGAGAGAATGAGGGCTATGCCCCATCAGTCAATGATTTTGCACATTGATGCGTCTTGATTAAATTCGCCTGGGCTTGTGCCTCAGTGTCTCCTCCCCTAGCCACACTGTTCTATCGAATCAGCTTGCTGCTTCAGAGGGAGGGAATAAAGCTGACGCTTCTTGGCAAAACCCTGCTGCCTGGTGACAACTGCCCAGGGTCAGGCCATCTGCATCCCCTTGTTAGGCAGCAGCTGCTCTACTCGCTCTGCAGAAACCCTTCTTCCTTCTGGATAGCACTGAATAGCTGATTTAATTATTGATGATGATGGACAGAGTAGGAGGAGTTCTTCAGGGGAACTCACAGGCACCACATGCCACAAATCCTAAAATAAAGTCCCTATTCTAAAGTATCAAAGCCATTCCTGTCCTTTACAGGACACTGTAATTACTCTCCAGCCAAGATGAGAAATACTGATAGACTCAGCTAGTTATTCAAGCAGCATGCTTGCACTACATCCAGTGTCACTTTTACCTGTGCGAGTGTGAGGTACTGTGTAGTGTTATTTATCTTGAGATGTAGGTGTATGTTCTGGACGGGGAACGAGTGGATTCTGCTTGGGCAGCTGGGTCATTCAGAAAATCCCAGATGAGGATAGTGTCATCATGTGAGCTACTGACGATCTGGAACTCATCAAACTGAAGTCGAAAGACTCTTCCAGAATGCTCCTAAATGCAAGTGGGAGACACAGCACGTTACTTCACAAACTGGCTGGCACCTGGCATGTAGTAGGGAAGATGAACCTGGGTTTGGTGTTACAGTAAACTCCAAATGACACACAGTGTATCACCATCACACAGCATAAATTAAGCCCTCTTTCAGTGAAAAGGTTTCACCATATCTGAATGCTTGGCTCACACGAAGTTTACATTACTGTTAGCCCATTACTCCTTAATCCCAGTATTGGACGTGCACCCAGCAGAACAAAGCAAGCTCCCTCCATCACACAATTCAGTCTGGTGAGGCTGAAAGGAACACTGTCTTCCTTGTTCCACAGCAAAACTCTCTCCTGAAATGATAGCATTCCCCAATGCAGTAGGTTACGGGTGGGGGTGGGTGGGTGGTAGAAATGAGAACTTGGCATTCAAGACTTGGTACCACTGCCACTGCTGAAGAAGAAAGAGCTTAATACTGGAGGACACTAAGGAGCCTGCTGTAAAGTCCAGTGACACAGTAATAATTCCTCTTAAGCAGTTCTAAAAATATGAACTAGAAAAGGCATTCTTTACAGGCAGTTTGCATTCTGCTCTGAGGCTGAGTGGAAATGGCACAATGATTTGGCAAGAGTTCAGACTGCAATTAACAGGACATAATGGCAAGATTCTGGATATCACAAAGTAAATCCACTAAGCTTTCCCTTTCGTGTGGCTTATTTGTTTTGGTACTTACACTGCTGCAAGAGTGAGCAGTGGTCTCCTCCTCAGTCAGAAGGGAACAGGAACCATGTAACTAGGGCAAGTCCTATCTCTTCCATAAAGACATATTTCTCTTTAGTGCTCACACATTGTAAGGGGCTTAGGGTCAGTAAAAAACTATGTCTTAAAATACTTTACTACTGAAAATACAGATTTCTCAAACATTTAGACAAAAGAGAATTGTTAGCTATTAAGTGGGAAGCCTACGTCTTATGGTACGGGACTACAAAAATACAGCTTGGTTTGCAAAGCACAACAGCTGCTTTAAAGTGCATCTCTGAATCTTTAAATTAAAATTAACTGAGAACACACACACAGTAAAAAAGTCAGATTCTATTTTTGAGAGAAATTTTAAAAAAGGTCTATCCACTGGAACCTTGCTGATCTTCTAACTCTTGCTTGATTTTGTCTTAAAAGCATCTTATGGGTTTCTATCTTCCCACCTATTAAAAAAAAAAGGTTTTCCAGAATCTGTGTTGTAGCAATGAAGTAAATAAGTTCTTGCTAAAAAATATCACTACAACAGTCAGATCCACTCAATGACTGCTAACAGAGACACCGAGAGAGGTAATTCCAAATACTTTTTCCAAAACTCTCTTTTTTTCTCCCAGTCACTGTGGGCCAAGTAAGGTTACCCTAGAAGTTCCACACAGCACCTGCCCTTGGCTGTTGCAGTGGCAATAATTGGAATGTGCATCCTAAGCTGAGGCCACAAGGACCTGAACTCTATCTTGTGAGGAAAGCTGAATTGTGTGTTTAATCTGTGCCTGCAAAGCTACTGTCAAATTCAATGTGGCCATCGTTCCAGCTAACGGAAGTCAAAACTGGAAGAGACCTGGCATGCAGTGAGCATTTGTTATCTGTGTGCTTTCCTCCTACTGTTTGAAAATTGAACATGAGCAGCAGGAGACTCACAATGTTCATTGTGCAGCCGGGTTTAATTTTGGAGGCCAAGGGAAGAGAAAAAAAAAACAAACCATGGGTAAGTGGGTATAAGGACACCCTGTTGTCATAAACATGAAAAGTCCTAAAAGCACTACCACAGCTTCCTTTGCCCCCTCCTCTTTTGCCTCTTTCCATTGCCATCAAATAGGGATTTATGAGTATCCATGTGTTGAGATTCCTACAGTGTTTCCATCCCACCGCTTCTGATTTATAATACAATTAGCTGGGGCACTTTGGCTGTCCACTGCTGGAGAAAACAGAGGAAATCACACCAGTTAAATTAAGTCTACAGGTTACTAGGCACATATTTGTCTCAGGCTGAAGCATGAACACTACTAATACCAAGCTAACGTCTTAGACTCTCAGGGTATGTCCTCATGGGCACAGAGCTGTTCCATAGTTTGGAACTGGGTGGCTGATGACAGAAGGTTTTTCTGGATTTCAACCATGAAACTATTTGCAATTCTATCTGGCTAACAAGAAGGGTTTTCAACATAGTACCTGCAGGCATCCAAGGCTCTCACAGACTCTTACTTCACATCTTATAGTCCAAACACATGATTGGAAAAGAGTTAGCACAGCTTAATGACCTACTGCCTGTCAGCAGGGTCACAGTAACCCTCACAGCCTGCATCAAATGCAAAGTGAAATACTTTAGCGAAATGTACAGCAACAGTAACAATTCAGGTGGTAGATGAGTGTGCAGAACATCAGCTAGCGCAGCTCGGCAGGCGAGAGGTAACCATACTTAAGAGAATCATACAGCCTCAGTATGATTTTGGTTTAGAGCAAAGACAACAGTCATATGTCACAGCAGGAAAAGGTCTAACCAAAACTATACCAACCCAAACGCTGCCGAACATTTCTTAGCTAACAAAAAAAATACATTTAGTACTACTTTTTCAATAAGAAATTGGCAGTGGAGTGTAATCTTCCTTCATGCCAAGTGGCAGTGCAAGTTTTTTGGAGTGAATGTGATGGAGGAATGCTTATAGGAACCATCTCATGACTGGCTGTACTGGCACTTTTCTTACAACTTTCTCACATTATTGTAAGACCAGTGCAGAGCCACTGTTAAGCATGACTGTGAATGTTGTCTACATTCACACAATGATGTTTTAACCACACCATCATCAGATGGATGGCATAAAAGCACTAGTTACTATTTAAGAATGATGCAATTTCACTGTCTGTTCTAGTCCTTACTTGCTTTTTCCTTAAACATCCAAAAGCCAATTAAAAGCAATCCCAAAGGTGTTTTTGCTCTTGTTCCCCAAATTGTGAATGTACTGCTTTTCATGTCAACAACTCAGACTACTACTACATCATCAGGTACACACAGGTTAAAGCAAACCCACTGGCACATGGATTCCACAAAGGACAAACTTCAAAAACGGATTTAATTATCAACTTCAAATCACAGAATAAAACTGTTAAAAAGTGAGTGAAAACTCCACAGGTTCTAACTTTATAGCTTGCAACATTAAAAAAAAAAAAAAGTTGCATACTCAAAAAAGCCAGAGCCCTAGACATGTTTTCTAGATCCTGCAGACTGGGGCTAAGATGACTTGAGTGTTCATGGCTCAAGACAGCCCCAATCAAGCATACTTTTCTGCACCCACCAAGACCCCTAGGAAAAGTTCTTACCACAAGGGTTCGTAAGCAGAGAGTCCCTGCTGGAGCACGGGGGTCCAAAGCAGCCACAAGATCCCATACTTTAATTTTCCTAGTAGTAGAAAAACAGACAAATACCATGGCTCTGTTAAACAGAACAGAACAAGTGTTTACAGGAAAAAAAAAAATCAGCTTAATTGATACATCGGTTCAAGGAAAACCAGATTCTTGCATTTCCCCTTTGTAAACCTTACAGACAGCTTAATAGGAGAAAAAAAATGCTGTCAACAAACTAAAACACATAAAAACCAGGTGGTAATAACTAACAGAAACATGTGGGAGTGCAGATACCTAGTCTGTAATGGCAAATGATCCAGATGATGTACACACAGATGGGAGAGACTGCTCTTGAAAGCGGTTCAGCTAGAAGAGGTTTCAGGTTGAGTTGATCAGATATTCTTACAAGATAATGGACTGGACCACACATATCAAATCACACTGACTGCTTTCAAAAGAAGAAAAAAGGTATACTTTGTAGCATTGTCCTGATTTACTGGCCATGAACATGTCCTCTTGGTATGACAGACAAGCAGTCTAATATTTATAAGGAAGATACAGTAAAGTGGGATGTGAGACAGACTGGAAGATGCAAGGTATTGACTGCACTGACAGCCTTACCCATCATATGCCCCACTGACTATCCTCTTGTTATCAAAGCGTATGCATCTCACCAACTCTTCATGGCCTTCCAGCACTCGTAAACATGCCCCACACTCAATATCCCACAGCCTGGAAGACAATACAAAGATACAAAAAAGTACTAAGAATTTCTGAATATCTGATCATTGCAACAAAACATTTGGACTTTGCTTGTAGCTAATGGAAATTTGGAAATAAAGGTTATGATGAAACAACAAAGAAGAAACAAAATACATTCATTACTCCTTTTCCTGCTGTTAAGCGGACGCACACTTTTCAACGTGACCCTGTTATGCTACAGTACCACACAGGAGGTAAGTCAGAGATCCAAAAATTTTAAGATGAGTCATGTCTAGTATCTACTGCTCTAGTAACACAGGATATCTTCCAGTTATCTTCACAGTCAGCCTCATAAATTCATTTTACTGAAACTGATTTTTCATAAAAGTATCATGCCTGGATTTTAAAACACTGAGAGGGAGACTTACCAATCTCCTTGGCAGCTTGGGTAAGATACCTTTACAGGGCATGTGCCCCTTTCTGTAGCCCAACATGCCTATTTCTCATTTGGAGACTACCATCAGACATCAATACAGTGATGAAAGATACAAGAACTAACAAGTCCTTTTTATTTGTCAGTTCTCCCACTAAAGCTGTGCTTACTCTGTAATCTAGGCACTTTATGCATAAGCTAAAATGGTCACTCTATGTTATTTTGTAATGTATTTCCTTCTTGTTCTCAAATAATTCCTGTGGCTCTCTGCTAAGTGTTTCTAATAATTCAATATTTTAAAAAAGTTATGGCACCAAGATAGGTACACTATATCCCAGTAAGAGACCTAGTAATGCATCATTCTCTCAACTGTAAATACCCCAGGGTTTTGGGCTTTGTGAAGGACTTCTAGCATGCAGAATAAAAGAAAATACCTTCATTTACACACTACCCTGAGAAACACTTAAGAAATACCTGAAACAGTTAAAAAAATTTGCTTTCCACACTTTTGTGAGCTCTTTCACCGTGGATAAAGAAAGATTATTTGCCTACTTGAACTAAAATTCTCTGACATGTAATGAATAAAGGTGTTCTACCTCTGGCTGAGGCATGCTCTGTTCATACAGGAATCTTTTAATAGCAGTATCTGCTGCAGCTCCCTGACACACAGATGAAAGAAAGCAGTCACAAATGTTCTTAAATGCTCATTCAGTTAGCATTCAGACTGACATGAACTTCACAGCAGTGAGAAATATGGGTGGTTTGTGAAATTTCTCTGGGTGATACATCTCAAAGCAGCACAGCTGCTGAGGGGTCAGGTCACTTTTCCTTAAGAGGCAGACTAAGACAGAGACAAACTCTCCCCACAGATTGACTCCAGAGGTCCCCCAGGGAATAATCCAGATCCAGTGCATGTGTGTCCAAAGTTGGTGGATAATGATTGCAGCTGTCCTGCCATGACAAGCTGCTCTTGCTTTGGACAACAAAGGAATGAACAGAACTCTTTTGTCACGACAGAACTGAGAAAGGATTTGTCTATGCACACGTTTGAGGCCAAAGAGGAACACAAGGTGATTCTTGGATCAGTGAAGTTGATGTATCAAGAATCAGTGAAGATCCCAACAGTTTTCACACAGGTATTGGCACACCAGTCAAGGTCAGAGCGAGCAACTCCATGGCAAAGGTCAGCCAAAGGCACTCTAGCTGGTCAGAGAGCATTAATTCTCTCAAGAAACTGTAAACAGGATGGACAATGCCAGAAATGAACTGGTGCAGAAAGCTTTAAAGAGTAATCCTGTGCCAGAAACATTCGTGCCATGTGTTTCCATTCCTTGCCATCAATCCTGAGACTGCCAAAAGCTCTGGGAGGCTGCATCACACTAATTCAGGCCTGTATTTTCGGGTCTCAGTTTGAGTTTTCACCTGAATTTGAACAGGATTAGAAGAGATGATAATGTCCCTGGCCATTTGAGGAAAAGGTTTTTCTCCCAGAGAGTGGTAGGGCTCTGGAACAGCCTCCCTGGGGAAGCTGTCACAGCACCAAGCCTGATGGAGTTCAAGAGGCGCTTGGACAGTGCTCTCAGACATCTGGTGTGATTCTTAGGGTGTCCAGTGTAGGACCAGGAACTGGACTCAATGATCTTTATGGGTCCCTTCCAACTCGAACTATTCTGTGATTCATACACAAAAGGGATAACTGCTATGTAAAAGAATCTCCTAGCAGAACTGGTGCCAAGGGTACCTCTCAGATTTGATAACCTTCTCAAATTTCTGCTTATTTAAACAGTCAAAAAGACAAGAGAAGTACTCTTAAGGCTTAAGAACCAACTCAAAAAAAACCAGTACAAAGTGTACACAGTCAAAAATACTACCACTCTTCCTTCCTATAGCTTTGGGAGAACTTCTGGAAGTAGAGGGATGTCTGCAGTTATCTCAGCCTTTAATTCACTTGAAATCCTGGCAGAGCTGGAAGATGTACAGAAGGCAGGTGAGTCTGAATCCTCATCTCTTAGAGAGAATGCTGTTGTCTAAACAGTCCAGTATCAGATTCCCATGTGTGCACACACTGGAGGTTGAATCATACATGCATTCAACCACTCATTTAAAAATTAACCCAAGTTTGCTCTATATTCTCTCTTTCTTTTTCTTTTCTTTTTTCTACTCCATACTTACCTGTAGCAGTTAAAAGACTTTGGTCCCAGAGGCTAAGACACTGAACTGATCAGATTAAATTTGATGGATCAGCTTCTTCCAGAAGAAGGAAATTGGCACAATGATAGCAATGCCTATGTGATTGTGTTCTCTTACACTGGTGAAATTTCTAACCTAAGTCAAACCCTAATTAATTTTTATACATGGAGTCTCCCTATAGAAGGAAGATGTTCGTTTCTCAGCTACATCACGTCCTTACGTTTGCAGTTGCAAAACTAGAAATCAGAGAGTCATCTTTTGGGAAAGAGCTTCCCTGTAACTAAGAAGCAATTAACTTCAAATTCTGTATTAAGAGGCAGCTTCTACTAAAGACCAACACACAACATCTGGCATTTTATAGTGGATTAAAATCAAATATACAAAGCACCAAGCCACCCACATAGATGACTTAGTAACCTGCCCTTTCTTAATCATCCTTCCACTGACCTGTGCCTTCTGCTAATGGCTGGGAAAAAAATTATGTGACCAGGTAAGTCTTGTGCCTTGCTCATACAGCTGCCAAACTTGACTTCCATTAAGATTCATTGCCAACATTCCTGAAATTGTAGCACAATTTATCTGTCAACTAGGGATTTGTCCAATGTAAGCAAAAAAAGTAACTGTATTCCTCTTTAGCATTATCACTAGCTTGACATATATTTTTATTAGCATTGAAAATTATATCTTAGATCCTTTTCTAACTGCTGTAATATTTAACTATTTCTTGCTTTACTTCTAAGACCAAGTTTCATAGTTCAATTGTTGAGTGTAACTTTTCTTGATTTGAAGTGCAGGAGTTCTCACTATGTAGAAGTGGTGCAACTCTTACACGCAATACATGTAATACTTTCTCCTCTGATTAAGAGACAGAAGTTTCAGCTTACCTGGTCATGCTTTCAGACAGCCCTATACTAAAATCTGGCACAAGGACCTGGTGATATCAACCAAAGGACCATCATTTTCCTACAGAATGCAAAGCAGGGAGAGGCAGAGTGTTGCAAGCCAAGTCCACAGGCACACAGTAGCATGAATCATTCTCTCTGAGGAGAAATTATTACTGACCTGTAAAGTGAAGGGCTTCTGATTACACTACCCAGCTTTCAAGTTTTATCAGAAGGCAGACAATTATTTAAATCACAAAAAACCCATGGAAATTGCTTTTACTCCTATTTGCACAACAGAGCCATTTCCCTACCCCATGTACACTACTATGCAAGCTTTCTCTGCACACCCCAAGATTAGTGGGACATCCCTCTGCCAGCATCTGCAAGATGTAGGGAGAAATGATACCAGAAGGAGTTAAATCTCAGATTGCAACCAGGGCAGCTGGAGAACTGCAAAAGGCAGCAAACTGAACTTCATGCTCTGAACCAGCTGTTCCAAACTTAACCAGGTGCCAAGAACCACAAGAAGAGTTTGGCAAGAGCCCAGGAGGATTTCTGCAGAGGATTAAATGCCTCTTACTGCAAATCTGACCCCTTTAACTAGACACATAGCCCAATTAAAATATCACAAGAGGACACCACAGAAAGTAGTACTTGCCAGCTCTTTCATACACCAGAATTGTCAAAGCAATGCAACTTGTTGATTAGTATGGGACTCTAGAGATATAGAGGATGAAAGACAACACAGTAGAACAGGCTTCTAATACCTCTTTCCAGTACTTCCCAATGTTCTGTATCAAAGAGAGCATAATTCAAAGACTACAAGGGTACAAAGCACTTCAATGGCCTAACCTCTGCACATCCCAGGGAATCACAGACAACGTGAAGCACAGAACTCTACAACAGGGAGTATGTCTCTCACCTGATGGTATTATCTGAAGAGCCGCTCACTACTAGCCTGTCTCTGTACTGCAGACATGCAATGCCTCGTTTGTGGCCATTTAAGGTGCGCACAAATTCGCAGGTACTAGTGTTCCATACCTGTGACAGGAAGGGGGGAGGGAACCACACAGAGACAAAATTATTAAGGAGACACTAACAAAAGCTGGTATCTGTATGATATATAGGTTCATCCAAAATGCTCTTAATTGAAGATGCTATCATCAAGATTGGGAAAATTACCTCTCTGATAATGTGACTACAGTCTGCAACTGTTAGCAGCTTGGGTCATGGTACACAGAAGATTTTTGTCACACCATATGAAAATTAGCTCCCAAGATCAGGCTTTAGCACTCCTGGGCTATGATTTAATCTACACAGGACCTCAATTTTCCTCAGTTTTAATGCTGAAGATTAGGATCAGAGCAGTAACATTTAAGTAACTCCTATCCACTTTTCACTTTTGCCCCCACGCTGCCCTCTGACAACTGTTCAAATGACTGATGCTGAAACAGATTATGCAAGTGGTCAAATCAAAAAAGAACATGGAAAAAGAAGTTCTTTTTCAACTGTACCTGGATCTGATTTGCCATACAGCTACGTGAACAAGTTTTGCAAGCTCAACAGAGGAGGAACAAGTGGAAATAAGCAGGAAGAACACTGCTTCTAAAGGAAGATCCCTGTAATAACTGCCAAGAACGATCTCCCTTGTCTAGTCGCTGTTCTTGTTTATTTAATACTCCAGTGCTGCAAATAAAAAGCCTCTGAGACACCTCACCTTTATAGTTCTGTCACCTGAAGCTGATACAATGTACTTGTCATCAAAATCCACTACGTTGACAGCAGCTCGGTGCCCTACTAGCACCCTCCTTAGGGTGATGTCTGTTGGTGAAGCCATATCCCACACAGCAATGGAACGGTCTTTGGAACATGTCACCATCATGCCATTATTGAAGCGGAGGTGCAGTACTGCTTCACAGTGGTGAATCAGTGTATTCAGCATCTCGCCCACGTTCACATCCCAAACCCTGCAGTTTCAGATTTCAAACCAGAAAGAAGAGTTAAAAAAATATACAGTGGATTTCCTGCAGAGCACAAGAAGGATGGGGAGAGGTAACTGACTCTCTAGCAATATTAGAGAAGCAAACACCATAAGTTATATCTGCATCTATTAAATAGTTCATTTAAAAATGTATTATATAAACCTGTTGATTATGCATACACTGAGAACAGAAGCCAAAAACCCTGCAATGCAGTTAACACCACAAAAATAATCCAGCCAGGAAAAAAAGCACTCTTTAATTAAG
Source organism: Bucco capensis (assembly GCA_013396975.1). Classification (NCBI taxonomy): domain Eukaryota; kingdom Metazoa; phylum Chordata; class Aves; order Piciformes; family Bucconidae; genus Bucco; species Bucco capensis. The sequence goes on from VWZO01006671.1 coordinate 168,882, forward strand.
GGAATTTAGTGCTGAGGAAAGGTATGAGATTGATGGCCTTAATGACTGATTCTTCCCTGATTGTGTCAGCCTACCACACACTCCATTTCCAGTCACAACCTGTGGAGAAGTAACTTCAGTGACAAGTTTAATTTCTGACCTCTCTCAGAAGCAGAAGACAAGAAAATGCTTTTCAAACAAATACAAGTAATTGCCACAAGTTGCACCATGAATTGCATTTACCCAGCAGTGCACCTGGTACACAGCTACACTCCAGGAATGTGCTGAATACCCAAATTAAGACAGAGCATTTATGTCAGTTTAATTTTATTGGAACCAACTGTTTCAGCTGAAAGACATTTTAAGATTAACGTTAGAAAAAGGTTTCACACAGAACTTGTAGGACTTGAAAGGAAGATTTTAAGCCTTAAGAATGTTTGGGCTATTCTGTTAGTAAACTCCTTTCAGCCTCCATAAAGAGATTTCTTCTGGCACTATCACACCAGTATCCCAGACACACTATATGAGAGCAGAAAATGCCTGTATTATCAGGCACATGAGGCACTGCAGAAGTTAAAATTTCCCTCTGCCAATAAGGTAAGTAGTAAGAAAAGGCAAGATGTAAGAAAATAAGATAACAGAAGCCTTTCTAACTTAGGGAGTCTGAAGTGCATCAGTGGACTATAAATGAGAAAGAAAACAACATTCCAACTACAAAATGCAAAGGACAAAAACCCACAGACTAAAGATCTGAGTCATTAACATACGAGCAGTTTGTAGACTGCCAAACTGAACAGGAGCTGGAGACCTACTGACTTCTTTGGACAAGTGCATCCCTGAGATCTCAGAAGCATTACGAGCCCATCTGTATTGTCTGTTGGATGAAGCTCCTCTTCCTGAGGAGACCCAAGGATAAAAGTAATGCATCCTACATGCCTCTGGGGTCTGCACAAACATTCATAGTTACAGTGGGAAACAAAGTATTTCTGGGCAAGTAGCCAGCCTGCAATTTGGCCTGCCTGGCCGGATACGGAAGATGGCAGTGCTTGTTACAGAAACCAACCTCTCCTTTTGTGATCTGTTAAGCATAGTGCAGTTCCAACACCTCTTCAGGCAAGTGTTGTTGCCAAAATTCTGGATTCCTACTAATGATAGGATCCCAAAATCTAGCAGCATCACAATACTGCATGCATCATGTCAAGAACTAAATCTAATTGTTATTAGTTTAACAGTGCTAGTTTACATGCAAGCACAGAGATGACTATGAGGAGCTTACAGCCATAGGAACACATGCTAATAGCTTCAGAAAAGGCCACTGACACAGCTTTTTGTTGTCTGTAACTTCATAGAATGGCCAGGTTGGAAGGGACCCTAGAGATCATCCAGTTCCAACCCTCCCTGCCATGGGCAGGGATACCACACACTAGACCAGGTTCCTCAGAGCCACATCCTGGCCTTGAACACTGCCAGGGATGGGACATCCACAACCTCTCTGGGCAACCTGTTCCAGTGCCTAACCACCCTCTGGGTAAAGAACTTCCTTTTAATCTCCAATCTAAATTTCCTCTCCTTAAGCTTATAACCATTCTCCCTCGTCCTATTACAATCTGACCAGCTGGAAAGTCTCTCCCCCTTCTATCTTATAATCCCCCTTTAGGTACTTCACTGCATGGGCATTGTTTGTACCCTGACAAGAAGAGAATATATAACAACATGGAGAAGACAGACTTGCTCCTTCACATCCAAGTTCATATTGCAATCCACTAACTCATATATGCCTGTATTTACACTGCAGATCTTAAGAGAGTGCTGACTGTGGTGCCCAGCCTTTTGCTGGAGACTGGAAAGAAAGCAAGATTAGACAGACCAAATGAAAAGAAACATTATGCTGAAATTGAATTAAAAGTCACAAGAGATCTAGTCATACATATTTTGTTAAAATTAAATGGCAATGGATGACTAAACTTTCAAATTTGCTTTGAAAACTTCAACCAACTTTTTAGAAGTTATTCTCAGGGAGAATTTAAAACATTCTCAGGGAGTGTCAAAACATGCAAAACACCTTGGTGAAATGCCAGATGGCATTCCCAAGTCATCTTGACCTTGACTGGCCTTTGCTTAGGTTCTCATTTCTTCCTGACAGCCATTTGCACAGACATGTGATAAACAAGGATAGTACTCCTGAACAAATATACTGAACTTGTTCACAAAACCAACTGAATAACACACATTTAAGAAAAGATTATTTTGCAGCTTGCAAAGCTAAAATCTATAGAGGCAAACAGAAAGCTCCAAATCATGAGCACACACCTGACTGTTGAGTCTGAAGATCCAGTAATGATCACCCGTTCATCATACTGGAGGCACAGGACAGAACCTGTATGTCCGGTGAGAATTCGCTTGCATTCCAATGTATTCTTATCCCAGATCTAAGCAAACATTCAAAACCAGGCAGCTCAGTAAGGTTTTAATCTTTCAGCACTTACTAGTTTGACTGGTCTGTTTTTTACTAAAACACATCATCCATAGTGCATTTAAAACATCTTTAGGGGCATCTGCAGAGTCTTCTACAGGCTCTTTGGTGAAATACATTAACTATTGCTATTACTGGCTTCACTATGAATATTGATTTCACTCTTCTCATCAGAGTATGGGGCACAATAATTAATTTGTTTGTATTTACTGATGAATAAAAACTCTGCTAGTGAAGTCTGGTTTTAAGAAAAAAGGGTCTCTCTTGCCAGATAGAAGAGGCATACATGCTTTGCAGGTGTGAGGTGGGGGGGAAGGAGAAGGCTAAGTTACTAATAAGAGATTAAGTGTCACTGAAATTAAGACAGTATTATTTATGGCATAGACACTGCATGCCATTTGCATGCCATTTTGGAGCATTCTCACCTTAATAGTATTGTCTCGCAGGCCACTTACTATCTTCTGATCATCATACTGTAAACAGTAAACCCCTTTGCTTGTCTCACTTCGGCAGTGGATCCTCTGTAAACTGTGCCTTCCACACCGCCAGTTTGACTCTATTGTCTTGAGAGACAGGAGACAAAAGAGAAGTAAAAATAAAGCATGAAACTACCTCCCCTTTTTTTGTTTGAGAAGATACTTTTTTTTCACACTTTTTCCTGCAATCAGGCCCATACAATGACAAAACTGCTTTCCAGAAGAAGTAACACATAATAAAACCAATTAAGCAGACAAAAGCCTGGAAAATATATTGTGGCTAAACTGTCTGCGTTATCTGGAAAGGTGAGGGACAAGTGACCTAAAAGCTCTTTTCTATCTCCAGTCTTTAAATCCCTGTGATTCAATGACTACACAACCAAAGAGAAAGTCTCATCTGAGTTTCAGCTAAGTGATTGCACAAACTTGTCACCACAGTGCCTGAGTACCGCTTTTGCCATTGGGAAACTACAAGAACATGGCATTTTGCTAACACTAGATACAAGGCAATCATGCTCAGTTGCTTCCTATCTCCCTATCTCTTAGGATTGCAGATTTTAGCAACAAACCTTCTTGAGGGCTCAGTAACCTCCCTGTAACATCTTATTAGGTCTCATCTGCTCTGGGTGGAGCAAAGTATGTGGAACAGAGAAAATCAAGATGGTGGAGTGCTGCTGTGACATCTGACATGCAAGGTGTACAGATTCCATCTGCAAAAAGCTCACTGAACAATCCAACTCATCCTGTCTAAATAAGCAGCAAAGCCAGGGACTTTATACAACTATACCAGATCTATAAACTCCAGGCAAACACAGACACAGCAGATTTAAAGAAACACTTCATTAGAATGAAATACTCTTAGAATTTCAGCATCATGAATAAACCAGAGTGAGTAAAAAAAACAAGCAACCAAATACCACCACATTTAGAAGCTGTTTCTTACCTCTATGTCCTGTATAATTTTGGGGTAAAGTGCTCTGTAAAAGGAGTTGGGTGGTGCAGTCCCATCAGGAGGTTTATTTTTAAATAGATATTGTCCCCTGGAAGGTAAAGAACAGTACCATTAGACACAAATTATGTTTCAGCATTTTGGAGAAAGGTCCTCCTGGTGTTTTACAAATGGGTGACCACTGCTGAAAAGCACAGACAGATTCATATTCAAATTTAATTTACTCCATAAGATGGGGTAGTTCCTTGTCTGTTTGCCCTGCAACATGTCAGTGTTGTATTTTGACACTGAAATACTCATGGAAAATCTGTGTCTAGTCACTCAGGGAAGGGATATATATTATCTATCATCGACATGAGCCCACTCAACAGGAGATGAGAATGGCTCATGCTCTCAATACACACATTTGTATCGGAGGTCATCTTTAAAATAAAGCATATAAAGAAAAATGAAAGAAGCCAAGGAACTGTTAAACTCACTATGCATTCAAGGCTAGCTCTTGTCTGCATTAGCAGGAACAGTATCAGTTTTAGTCTACGGATATTTTACTGCTACTACTACATTTTGGTAAGCAACACTTTATCTGTGGTGCCTCCCTCATTTCAACACTGATTTGGAATACTCATATCCCAAGCTAGATTTTTGCTACAAAAAACCCCCATAAACAGTAATCACTACCTGCTGTGTAAAAAACTTTAATTCCTCATCCTGAAGTTAGGAAGCACCAAACACGGTGTGGAAGCTAGTAAACCCCACCATGGGCGTACTAACTGCTGTTCTGTCTGGCAACATGCCTCACAAAATGGAGAGAGGCACAAATGCCTCCAAGTGTAATCCTGGCATCAGAGACACAGAGTTTACACTGGGCCAGCTCTTCACCTCTCCCTCCCTTGCTCCATTATGGCATAATTAATTGTTCAATACTTCCTTGTGCATTTCTTTCTTGTCCTTTCAGGGAGATGAAAAATTCTTTGGAGATACACAGAATAGCTAGGACATGTCCTGGAAGACTTGGGAGTAGGCCTATAACAATCTGTATAGAAGCCTATGTGTCTGAAAATCTGTCTATTAATAGTCTCCAACTTCACTAGCTGACCTAATACACAGTCTCATTACTACCTATAAGTCCCACCTTGATACCCAGAGTCCGCTGTTTACAGTTAAGTGGAAGGATTGCTTGGAATTTCCACGGCATCCCAGTGGCCCTTGTGCTATGGCTCTGAGATAAAAAGAACTATTGTTTGCAGGTTTTGATGACTGGCCAATACAATCAGGTATGCAGATGGACACAATCATGCTCAGATTTTGGGCCTCTGTTTTTTATTTCTCTAAATCTGTGTAAACCTTATTGCACCTTCACAAGCTGTCAGTGAAGGGTACCGTGCTGCAGAAATGGGTGTTTCTGTTGTAAATCAGAAGCTGTGAATGATCAAAATGTTCATGTGTTAATTAAAGAGCTATGAGCAAATATCACCAGTCATCTATTATTCTGAATTGCCCAGTTAGTTACCTCCTTGTGCCATGCAGTTTTAGCATTGATTACAAGCTATAAAGCTCTATATGGCAGAGATGCAATTACACTGGATATTTGTTGTCTGTCTCTCCTAACCACTCCACCCACCATGTCTACAGTTTTATCTTCTAGAGCTAATCAGAGTCCAATCTGAAAGACAGAGCACAACTTGCTCCTGTTCTGTCAAAAGCAAGCTCTAAGACAGTGTAAACCTGAAGAAGAGGTGCAGTAACAGGGTGTGAATGTCCTTTGACACGAGAAGAATGATTCTGCAACTGATATTTATAAATATGTCATGTGTCTGTATGACTAAAAATTGGTGCTAATATTATTTCTAAAATCTGGAGGAAGTAACGTGAAAACTATTAGCTATGATCTCTGACAAGATGCAGAGAATGTGTAAAGTTTCACTGAACAGAAAATAGACAAATGTAGCTCTTGCATTTAAAAAAAGGGAAGAAGGTTTGCCAAGGAAATGGCAGACCGTCCAACTCAGCTTTGACAGTTTAGCAGTTCTAGTGCACACAATCAGATGACTGCCTAGAAGATGACAAGGAGACAAACAACAGGCAACACTGATCAATCCAGAATACACCATGGCAAACTGACCTAATTTCTTCTCATTGGATACTCTCATTACTTAGCAAGAGAAGTATGATCTTGGAGGAGCTTAAGGATGGACACGCAAATGACTGGAAAGCCAAACAAGTAGAATCCAATTCAATAAGGACAAGTGCCAAGTTCACCACTGAGTAACAACTACAAAGATGAAGAATAACAGCTAAAGAGAATTTCCACAGAAAGGGTAATTAATGTTACAACAGCATTATACCACTGTTAAAAATAAAGGGCATGTTCTACTTGAAATCATAAAATGGAGTATACCCCATTCAGCATGCAAAGCAATACTTCCCACACAATCAAACTCTGGTGATGCCTCAGTAGAAGTAAGACACTGAGCTGCTTATGCTATCCTCCAAGAATGGAGTAATTGATGAAGGTCTAAACAGAGAAAACAAAGAATGACAAGAGAACAAGACAACACAGGATTATGGTTGGTTAGTGCATCCAAAATGTAGGAACCATGATCATCTTCCAACAAGGAAAAGATTACTGCAAAAAGGAGTATTAAAAACTGTCCTGTGTGTTTGTGCAGGCTAAACATAACATGCCAAACTGTAGTTAGGGTGACAGCTTAGATTTTGGGAAAAATCTTTCTAACACTAAAGTTAGTGAAACAGTGGAATTCCTTGCCCTATTAAGGCCTGGGGAATTTCCATCAGTGGAGGTTTTTAAGAACAAGTTCAGCAGACATCTGGGATGACTTAAGAGAAACCTGGTTCTGCCTTTGGTGTCAAGAGTTAGGGCTGGGCCGACCACTAATCCAGCAACAAATGTTCTTTATTATCCCCCTTTCTCCCCACTCCAGGAAGGAAAAAGGGAATTAACAGAGAGACTTGTGGATTGGAAATGAAAAATAAAAACTACTTTAATAAAAATAATAACAATAAAGCAAAATATCTACAAAACCAATACCAACACCCCCCCCTCCCCAATGGCAACTACATCACCCTCACCACTGATGCTGTGGCAGAAGGACTCAGCAGCAGACTGGAATGAGACTCAGAAGCTGGATCCTGGAACTGGATTCAGGAACTCTTGGACCAAGATTGAAGGAAGAACTGACAGAGTCCTTCAACAGCAAAACTGGGCTTCTGATCCTCATGAGGAGAATTATGAGTCCATCACCTTAAATGGCTCAGGTGCTCAACCACCAGGGAGACTAGAGGCCCAAACCTCTCCTTTTTGTATTGCTATTAATTAGGTGCTAAATAAGTTAATCATGCACCTGTCATGCTTAGGTCTTAGGCTTTATACAAGAGACCCCAAGGCCCAAGCTTGGTGTGGGAGTTTCAGGAACTGACCCTCAATTTTATACTGAATGTGACAAATATGGAATGGTATGGAATGGAATACAATACCTTGTTTGTCAGTTTAGGGTTACCTGAACTGTCTGCTCCTCTCTGCTGGTGCAGCCTTTTACTTTGCACCCCAATGTGGTACACAACATTTAGCAGTAACTTAGAGAAGCTTTAGCTGGAAAACAAAATCACTGAACAGAATTAATTCTGTTCTAACTCAAACTATGACATTTAGGAAACAGGAGGGACTAAATAACCTCTCAAAGTCCTCTTTGGACTTATTGTGGGCTCAACAATATAGAGCAAAACCAGAAGTCCTGGAGAGAACAAGGCACTAAAATAAATGCAAAAGTGACACTGCCATGCCTGTGTTTATTTTACACTCTTTATAAATGTTACAGTATTGGAAGCAAATCAAAATAGTATTTATTTTCAAAGTATGTTTCATAATCCTGATTTACTTGCCTTTACTTCCTGAGAAAAACAATATAACAAAATTAACCATAAAACAGGAGTCTTTGTTTGCAACTCTGTATCTTTTTCTTTTTAATAGCAACCAAAATGCCTGAGCTGTCACTTTTATCTTGTTTATGAAATATTCATACCCAGCTTCCATTCTGCCAACATCCTAGGGACACCCTTGGAAAAGAAAATTATGTATTAAAGGACGTACCCCTGAGAGGGAAACTTCTAATGAAATGTTAGCAGAGCAGCTTCAAACTTGAGTGAGACCCACATTGTAGTAAGGCTATTCCAGATGATTATTAACTAATCTATCTGCATTTCTAAAGTCCCCTATTCTCCGTGGTACCTACCCTCAGCTTCCAGTTTGAAAATTAAACAGATATCTAATAGTGAAAATCTGCTGAGGAAAACAAACAGACCTATCAGGAAACAACTAATTCATAGCACATGCTGCCCCACTGCCACCCCTAAAAAAACTCTTCTTCTCTGAACTGCTGACTAGTTTAGTGTTCTCCTGGGGCATACACAGCTTCTTAATTTGAACAAAATAACAAGTTAGGCAGAAAAAACTCAGTCTGTACATCACACTTGTGACAGTGGGACAAGAGCACAATCAGATGAGGAAGGCGAGGAAAAAGCCCCCACATTTCCTGCATAGCCAAACAATGCCCTAACTCCTCAACTTCCAGATTTTGATTTAAGCAACTGTAAAGTTTGGAGCCAACATGCTGTTCCAGGGTGCTAAACAACCCTCTTCAAACATAGTTTGAAAACACACAGCACCTACTGTCCTGAGTGGGGGCAAAATAGGTGAAGACGCAGTTTCCTCACCATCCTCTCCTCTCTGACAACCCCCTCCACAGGGAGTCTGTCCTGACCATTCTCTCGATGAGCTTCTTCCACAGCATGCCGTCTGACGTCACTCGGTACCACTCCTTGCACACCAACTCAGCAGCACACAATGATTTGGCATCCAGGTATGACAGAATGTTCTCAGCGATGTGATCCAATCCCCGAGCTGGGGAAGAAAAAAAAAAAAATATTTACTAGAAAGACAAGGAATTTAAAACACCTCTCCTTGTTAGTACAAAGGTATTTTCTCTTTCTATCTCCTCTACTGCATGCAGAGCGGGATGAAGTGCACAGAAGAGTATTTGCAGCTAAGTTCAGGAGTGAAAAGCGATCTCCAACTTCCTTTGGATATAACACAACAAGTCATTAAAAATAATAAAGAATCCAAGAAGTCATTCCAATCTATTTCGATGGGTTTTAGCACTAGGGGATATTCTATGGATGGCATTTCCAACTCAGCAACGCAGCCCCCAAAATCTCTCTATATTAGGACCATTTCTCATCTCACTGCTACAGCTGTTCTCATGTTCCAACGGCTCAAAAGCTGTTTTTGCTAAAGCAGTAGCTTTTAAATGTAATGAAGAAAAAAATATATATTCCCAGTGTGTGCCCTGAAGGGTAGTGGTACCTTTAGACACAGGGGAAAGATATGCAGATTCACAGTTGAGAGGGAAGGAGAGGCTGTGTAAGGAGAAAGTGAAACAGGTTTGCTAGTTTCACTTCTTTTAGTGAGTGGAGGAAAAAAATGAACCAAAATGTTACAATTCACAAATATTTTCCAGCGTGAACAGCAGGACTAGCTTTGTTTCAAAATGGCTCGAGTGAAATGTAAAGCAATTGCCTGGGCAGCACCAAGCAATGTGATGTAATGCCCACGTAGCTGGGGGCCAGGGAAGGAAGGTTATGCTACGTTTCTTAACTGGCTGGATGTATTCAGTAAAAATGCATCCTTAGCCACACAAATTTAATCACCAGCAAGACTTCAGGAAAATAAGATGCCTTTTACATGAGATGTTGCATAGATACAGCTTCTCTTGGAGGATGTTCAATTCACAAGGAAAACATACCATCAAGAGGTTTTCTACTTCACAGGTCAAATTTCAGAGGCTTTGTAAAAGTTGTAGTTCAGACCCCATCATTCCTCGGGAATAATGTTCAGACCAAACAAAAAGGAAGCATGCCAGATTTGTATTACATGCATCTTCCCCTGGTTCACATTTGGGACAGAGTTAAATATGTCTTTTCTTGCTTTTAAAACAACAACCTCAAAGATCAGGCTTGGCTTGTGACAGGGAGAGAAAAAGCAGCAAGTGCATTTTTACAGTCACATGCCCGTACATCTGCAAATGCAAACTGGGTGCAATCAGCTGATTCCAATTAGAGTTCATGAGACACAAAAGGTCCAACCCTTGTTTTTGTTAACCAAAACATCTCAAAATTATCTCCTGATGCATGAAAATGAGAAAATCCAGCATGTTTCCTCTTGGTCCTTTCAAACTTCCTCAATTTATAATACACTTTGAGTGAGACATTCTGCCCAGTGTTTTATGCTTCCATTCACATATAGAAAAAGCACATGTGAATGATACCATGCACAACCAGAGAGTGCTGAAAGGTCTGACATTTCTTATCTTTATAGATGCAAAATTAGATGTCAACCTGCAAAGTAAAAACATCAGCAGCCTTTAGTATGTATTTAATCTGCAAAGATATATACAGCCACTACATAAAATTCTTTAAAAAAGAAAAAAAAAAAGCGTGTTTGTACATTTAGATTGACTCTACAGCAATTCATGGAAAGAGAGATATAATGTTTTAGTGAATGTGAACTGGAGTTTGCAGGAATTCTGCAATTTGGTAGGGCAGATATTGATGTGGTGTTCCCCTGCTTCCCCAACGTGACATCTGCATCCCTGAGTTCTCTCCACTGGGTGGAAATGGCGTATTTGCTTTTCCAGTCTGTGTTGCTTCCAATGGGTCCACAGACATTTGTAGTCCTGCCAGGACATTCACAAATGCCCGCTACTGCACTATCCATACTGATGGCTTTATTTCAGCAGTGTAACAGCATCACATATTTTATACAGGAAACAATCGGTGGATTTAGGAACCAGGATTACACTGTAAAAAACTGGGCACAGTAATCTTCACCCACAAGTCTGCCTCTGACCCACCTGCTCTTTCTGGATATCAGCTGCATTTTAGACCTTGCTGCGATGAGGTGCTGTAACTACTTCCATGACTGTAAGTCATCCTCTGCCATTGATCCCAGACCCTTCACAGAGAAGGAACACTGATGTTCTGGCCTAAACTGCTCATGTTTATGGTAAGTGGATAGGCAGAGCTATTATAGCCTGGCTACAAACTCAGTTCTATTATTTTGTTTCTTAGGAACAGCACAGTTCACTGAGACATGTATCTAACAAAGCATCGCTTCCTTAAAAAAGAGAAATCTCTGCTCACAGAAGTTCTTGCTAAATTGATGTGAAACACAATTAGCCCTTCAGCCCTCTATACAAACAAGAATGTTTCAGTTATTTCACACATGAAACCCTTAAAAAATTTAGTTTCCTCATAAGAAATGCTAAACAGCTTAGAAACGCTAAGTAGAGATTTTATTTTTCAGAAACAGAACAAAGTTTGTTAAGTATGCAGTTAAGCTGTATTTTTCAAACAATCTTAATTCCGTTCAAAGTACTGGGGAAAATAATCTGAGTCAATTTTACTCTGTATTAGTAAAATGTGCTCATGATCTAAAACTACCTTCAATTTGGGTCATTCTTTGGGACAGTGCTTGGAGGACAGAGATAAGATAATTCATGATTTTGAAGTAGCTTTAGAGTTTTATTCACTTGAGGGGGAGAGCAGGAGAGAGAGTGAAGGAGTAAAAATGAAACCAGAATACTGAACACTCGTGAGTTTCAGGAAGCTGAAAAATACTTAAGAGTTTAGTTTATTATTATGTGCCTTAATTTAAAATTTTAGGTTCATCCCTCTTTTCTAGGCAGTTACTTACCTTCCCCTCTCCCATTCCCTTAACTAGAAACCTGTCAATAGTCAGGACATCCTGCACAGAATGCAGAGTCTGTGCCAGTGTAATTCCTTGCCATTAATTTTCTCCCTTCGAGCTATATTCACTAGGACATCAGCACTTTGAAAATATGCAAATTGATCTACATACATTATTAAGCACACAGTTCCCACAACTATTCAAATACTCACATATTAGCTGTCTGATTCCTATCTGTTCTGCATTCTGAGATAGTAAACCTACCTGCTTCCTGGGTAACTGTGACAAGACTACGAGCAAATACAGTATGGCTAGGAAATTTTGAATGCCTGTGAAAATATTTATAACATTTGCCAAAAATTTTCAGGAAAAGGGCCTGTAGGATGAAATTAAGCAGAAGCAAATGAGACATGTTGGCTTGCTTTGATGGAGTTTTGTGGGGAAACACCTGGAAAAATTGTGTGTGTAACTATATTTATACCTCCACTTCAGAAGTGGGGAAACCAATGCACTTTCAAAATACTCTCTGTTTTTCTGAAACACAACAGCTCCACAAGTTATAATGCTGCTCTAAGTACAAAAGATTATTGCCACTGGACTACTAAAAACTAACATAAAGCAGGTACTTAGCATAACTAAGATTTTTTTTTTTTTTTTTAATGCTACAACAGCCATTTGATTACTGGGCACAATGATTAAAAATCCAGCAAGTCTATGTATTTAACTTCATAGCAGAACTCCTGCAGTCCCTTTATGCTTTGTAGAATTCACAGCTAAGCATGGGTTCTTTCTGTCTTTTAACCCTAGAACTTAAATTTCATATTTAGAATGATCAAATTACTGGATCAAACATATTGTTCAGCAGTTCTCCGAAGGTATTCACAGAACAAGCTTTTGGCAAGAAACTCCTCTCTTCAACTAGCCATTTAGAGACAACACATGTAGCACTTTCTGCTCAGGTCCATCTTGACCTAAGGACCTAGCCATGGGAATGCCAATCTATTAACTATTATCTGTCTGTCTATCTATCTACAGATGTACTGAAAAAGAGACCAAAGAGGCAGGAATTTCTATCTGGCTCTTAAACTCTATTGCTGTATATATTCTATCTCTCACTGCCTCAGTTTTCCCATCTATAAGACAGGACCACAAATTTTCATTATTCATGCATCACTGTGGGAATTATTATGTGTGATGACTATCCTTATGATAGGTATGTATGAGCTATCACTTATTTCTAGCCAAACCATGGTGGTATTAGATCATGCCTTAAGAGACAGAGAAGTACAAAATAATATCATACTGCATTTCATACCAGTATAGAGCTTTTCATTCAAAACCTATAATCTGTTTCACAAACTGACCCTTGAAGAGACCTCTCCAGCAGGGTAGGTCAGAGTGGAATAGTTTTCTGAAAGACAAGATGGAGAAGCACCTCCCTCTGCCTGCAGAAATACCTGGCAGTGCAGTGATGAAGTCCCGCTGTAACATGGGTTTGAGGTATGAGTTTATATGTCCATGCTGGTAGTGACACATCTGGGAGATGAGGTGCTCCACAAACTCCACCTGGTCAGACTCGGACCACTGTTCAAAGTACTTGACGCAGAGTTCCTTCTCCTTCTCATAGCTTGCAGACAGTTTTCTTTGCTTGGGCACAATCATACTGGAAGTGCCATTGGCAAGTTTTGTCTGGAAACAGCAAAGAGAGAAACAATTCAAATCGAACATATGACAAGAAGCTCAAGTGGTTTTGTAATTTTTTCTTGTGTCTGTGGTAAGAAAATAGAAGGCAAAAAGCACTCTGATACAGAAAGTTGGCTGAGGCCATGTATCCCATTTGGTGCTGTCAATTGAAGCACATCCACTGAGAGCTGTAACCCCTGCAGGACAACGCACTGGCTCATGCACACAAAGAGCTCTTTGTCAGACAGGAGACCTTGAGTGGCAATCTATCATAAACACAATTTTAGTTACATCGTGCAGTCAGTACAATTCATTTGGATTCCTAATCTACAGTTATAGTTATTTCAAAGCACCAACAGAAAATCACATTTGTATTCTGCATTTTTTTTCCTGAAGAACAAACTGCTGCTAAAATTCACAGGCAATGTATGAAATGGATGAGAAAAAGCCTGACAATACTTCTTTTGAGTATGAAATCACGCATTGAGAGCAAACCCAGACAAAACACACCCTGATATTCACTACATACTTCTTTCACAGAATAAAAGATTTTCAACTTTCTGAAGCACTGTTAATATCTTGTCAGAAGGACTCCGCTCAAAGAAGAGTTTCAGGGATAAAACAAAACAAACACTGACATTTCAATTTACTTGATAGTGAAATATAATTTCTGCTTTCTAAACGATTTAACTGGAAGAAAAGTGCACTTTTTGCATTGTAAGGATATCTTTTGTCCAAGCAAGATTAACTGTTTGCTGGGAAAACATTTTTTTCCCATACTGGTCAAACAGTTTGTATTAAATACTGAAAATGTGATTTTCTCTCTTTCATTGCAATGGTTTAACACCAGACAGCATTATAGTAACAGTCAATATTATTAAACTGCTTTAATTTACAAAATATATTTAAGGTTTTCTATTAATTATCAAATAATTAAAAACTAATTACAGATCTAAGAATATATAAAGCACTGACATAGAGATGCCATATTTCTGTTCTATGATATTAATTCCAGGCATCAGCCTTGCCAGGAGACTTTATTAACTTTAAGGGAAAAAATGAGTCCCTAAGTCTCTCTGCAAAGATAGCTAACGATCTAAAAGAAATGCATGGATTAACTGGTTTTACAGAATTAGAAAAAAAACAACAAAAAAGTCTTTTTTCAGCAAGTACCAAAACAGTGGGTTATTTAGAGACCACAAAATCTATTTATCAAAACTGAGTTTGGAATGAAGGAATTTCACATTTCCCAGAAATAAATAATTCCTGTACTTCAAAATCCCTTGAACCCTGACAGCAATCCTGACTTTGGAACACCAGAAATCTTATAATATGAAAATCTTCTCAACTTACCACCATGTACATCTTATTTTCTAGAGAAAATCTACCTAAATACTCTTTTCAGCATTCCCTGCAGAGCTGGACAGACTTTCCTCTGGTAAAAAAACCCTGTAATTACCTGTCATTTTTAACAAGCAGTTTCTTCTATTTCTGAATTATGGTGTGACTTAAGTTTCTTTGAGAACACAGAACATTAAGATCACACCCATCAGTGCTCAATTCTGCAGCTCAATATTTTCAAATTTACTTTTACCCACACTCCTCCCTGTGAATTTGTGTGTGTGTGTTCAGTAAGATCATGCAAGAACTATGACTGAGCTACACTTTCATTTGATCACCACACAGACAGCACTGACTGAGAGTCACACAGCCGCAGTAGGCAAGAAATACTGTCTCTTGGAACAACTTTTTTTGTATAGAGACATCTCTAAAGGGACTGTGGGCATGGAATCCTAGGTATGAAAGGCTGGACTTTTCCTAGCAAAGTCCACAGTAGGCAACAGCCTAGTGAAAAATTATTACCAACAGACTGCGCTGAGCATTGGTCTTAAGGGATTCTGGTCATTTTTTCTGCAGTTAAGCTGCTTGCAAAACAGACGCCCCTGTAAGAATGCTGGATTAAGACACCGGAGAGATGTTGCATTCTACAAGTCTGATCTAATTTCATTCCTCATTTTGCTTGCTGTGCATCTCATAACAAAGCATTTTTTAAAAAACGGTACCTCTGACTTTTAATTTGAGACTGAGCTGGAGCAACAGGGGCAACTCTTTTTATGGGGTGGCACCACATTCTGGCCTTTCCTTGCCTCCTGAGAACTGCTCTCCTAGTAGCCTTCAGCTCCTCAATTATCCCTAAAACATCAGTTTGGGGTAACAAACAGAAGTTGCAGCATCTGCAAAAACAAGTAATGGCTTATGTGTGTACAAACAGATGGCTTAGATGGGACAAATCAACCCATTTTGCCTGGATCCCAAGTGCATAGAGGCCTCTTGGATGTGAATAACAAGTAAATTAGAGTTCATTGACCAACACATTTAACAGTTCTGGAAGTCAAACTCCAGGCTTATATAGTGGATCTGCTATGAAAAACACTATACCTATTACAGTGTTTATGTCCAATTTAGTGGAGACAAGAACATTACAGTTTTTAGGTTCATGCATGTACTTTTGCAGCATTCTGACAATGTCAACTTGAGACCTGTTTTGCATCCTGGTCCTATGAAAAGGACCAAGGACAAGCCCAGAGGTAACCATTGTATGCCCAGCAGGTCCTGTGGTCTATGCAAGCAGAGGACCAGTAGGTCAGGGCAACCCACAAAACACCAGTTCTGCAGAGCAGAGACAGATGAACTCACAGGGCTCCCACATCATTCAGCCACAATACATGCCCACATGCCTTCCCTAGACTGTCTGTAGCTACAGTTTAGAACAAAATTCTAGAATTTCCATTTGAAGATTCCTAAAAATCCACTGGGGGTTCAGTGAAAAAGGCCTCTTATTAAAAAAATCCAACAACAAAACAACATCAAGCATCTGTATTATTAAAGGGGGGAGGGCGCAGTTACTATCAGTAAGAGAATTGATTTGGCTTCCTGAGAAACCAATGACTCAACAATTCTGATCAACAGCCTCAAGTTCATGACAAACCAGCTCAGAACAGTATCAGCAACTACTTCCTCAAGCATACAATCACCCACAGCCTCTTTCCTCTCCTGGTACAATAACTTCACCTGGAAAAGAACAAACTGTCCCACATGGCATTCATACTGCCAGGCTAAATATCCATCCAAATGCACTGTATACAGTCATGCTTTTTATAAGCTTCACTTCCAAAGCAGCAAAGAATAAGCAGCACTGGTAGTCCATCACCTGGGAGGAAGGCTGGGTATAACAGAGCAAACTACTAACTTGGAACAGATAAAGCTTTTCTGACTCCCTTTTCACAAAGCCCTGTAAGTGATGGCTTACAGGTGCCCCAGCTGGCTATAGGCACAACAGCTCATGTGCAGGAACAGCAGAGGTGTCCTCGTACAACAGTGTGTCTAAGCCAATAAGCTGTGCCATGAAACCCAGGGGATTGAGTGCCTCAGGTTGGTACTAGCTCAGGATCTACGTACTATGCTCCATTGCAGTCTATAATTACTAGACCATTTCTCCAAATGGCTACAAAGCACATTTGTATGCCCAGTGAAGTAGAAGAGGACTAATATATGAAGGGACTTTAATCTAAATAATGGCTCGCAACTATAGGAAGGTGCAATATTTCAACACGGGTAAATAAAGCCCGGATAAATCTACTGCTCTGCATATAAAACAAAACAGCCACAGTATATCACAGCAGTAGCCCAGATGTGACAACCAAGGTTATTTTCGTTTTTGTTCAGTACAGGGGACCAAAGAGCCTTCTAAAGCACAGAAAAAAACAATACAAGCATAGTTCTCAGATTCTAGTACAGGTATAGTGTTTCCCCACCTATATGAGTGGCCGTAATTTATATATATATATATATAAAAATATATATATATGGGATTTTTAAATATTTTTTAAAACCCCACCAAGTCCCCTAATCATTGCAGAGGATTTTGTTGAGGCACTTTCCACAGGTAGATGAATTCAGATTATATGGTTCTTAGAGTAAGAAGACATCTCTTAAAGAAAAAAAAGATGTCTCCTAGAATACTGAGAATGATCCCAGCAAGGTTTGGGACCTTCTGAACCTGCAAGACATCTTCATGCTGGAGTTCTGAAAAGACTGAGAGCTTGGGGCACCAGTGCAAATTTTTCAGAGGTTCTCTCTAGACAAGAGGAAGTGACTTCTCTTCAATGTTCTCGTACCCCCGTACCAACAGATTATACTGGGCTTCTCCCCTTCTTCCCAGACTCCCCAGGACTACAGGCTCTGACACAGAGAGATGTCTTCTACCGCTATCTGCAGCTGCAGCATTTCACCTCCAACTGCTTGCACCACTAGCTGTGGTTAAGTCACTAATCTAGACAGAGCCACCTTAACAGGAATTTTGGATGGGTCTTAGTGAAGGGGAGGAAAAAAGAGGACATAATGTTTAATTATAAGAAATGATTGAAATAGGCACAGACATACCCCGGGTGCCTCTGCACTGCAGCAAGCTCTAAACTTGTTATCGTTAATGGTTTAAATTTCACTGTGCTAATCATTTCAGGACACAAGCCTTTCTTGATAATCTAATGAATTATTCCAACATCCTTCAGCAAAAAAAATCCTCCCTGACAGCACTAATTACAAGACGTTTTCCCAGTGCTTATGTAAAATATGACAGAGCAGCAGCTTAGGGAATTGCAGAAAACTGCTTCTAATTTCCACTGAGAAACTGACAAACACCTCTCTTTCATCTCTCCCAGCTCTCAAGTAAGATTTAACTTTCTCATTTAGTTAATTACCGAGTGAGGATCATCATTTTCCCTGGATCGGAGCGGCACAGAGCCTTTATCGCGTTAACTTGTGAACTTGATCGATGGCTGCTGCTAAAACTTAATAACTTCACCCCCTGGCAAATTGTAAGATAAATATAATAGGAGAAACTCTGACAGTAAAAACCTGCCAGAAATGAGCGCTGTGTTTATGTTTCTTTGCAGGCAGCAAAAAAACAACCGACAGCTTATTACTGGGTGCGTGTTACTTATATTTAAAAGACTCCAGGCAGTTAACTTTCTGCGCACTGTTCAAACTTTACTCACAAGATAAAAAGACACTGGGAAAAAAAACAAGCAGTGGGATGACAAAGAAAGGAACTATGGAGGCCTATGTCCAGAGTGTGTGTGTGTGTGTGTAAGACGGAAACTTCACAATGAAAGCAAAGCCATACATGTCTCTATATCCTGAATATTCTTCAGGATTAACCACATTAAAAACACCCACAACAGTGAATCAAGACATGGAACTAGTTTCAGCAGCAGCACAAAGCTCAAGAATTTTGGAGCATGTTAGAAGTTGTGTGGGAAAAGCAGTGGGATTAAAAAGAACCACTGTGGCAGTGAGATGATTTGATTTGATGCCTGTAAAGCTGCTCTTAGCCAGAAAATCTCAGCATGGTTGGTTTTTCCAAACCTACTTGTGTGGCCATGAAACTGCTTGCTACTGCCCATGATGAAGTACCATTAAATACCACTCTAATGTACTAAAAATGGTGAAACGGAGCTGAGAACATATGCCAGGACTACATGCTAAAAGGCAGAGCTAGTTATTTGACAATCCTATTGAAGGGTGTTGTTGGCATGGCCTAAAGGCAATAACAGTACAATCAAGAGGATACAAGTTCAACTTCTATGGCTGGCTTCTTTTACTTTTTTAGGCTTGTAATTACCAAATGCTGCAGAACTGATTTCCAGACTGCAAAGGCTAAGCGAAGAGGGAATTAGTCCTTTTGGCAGCTTCCGATTAAAAACCTCCTTTGCTTTGAGACAAGGTGGCAAGGTGGTGTCTCACCACAGAAAGCAGGATCTTGTGAGCCATAGCACCTAAAAGACATAAGTAGGGTAGCTGGCTCCTCGTTTTTTTCCTTTGCAGGATGAACCTGATTTTCTAGTGTTTGACTTGACAGCAAGGCTAGGTCATTAAACAACTCACTTCATTTACTTTTATTTTAACAGCTCAGTTTAGAATCTACCCATTTCTGTCTGCCTCCATCTCACATAACAGTCTCTGTGAGGTTAACCATGGGTTTAGCACATATATGGACCTACTCACTCAGTACTGAATTAGTTTCCACTCTGCAAAGCTCACTGAAACATTCTGAAAAACGAACACAACCTAGAAGTAGACGATCATCAATCACATCTGAGAGTCAAAAAGAAAGCACCACAAAAGAAACCACAGCATCTTTACTATTTATTTTCAAGAGAAGTCAAAATACATGCTCAAACTGAAATTAATAGACCCTAGGATACCAAAAGAATTAGCAATTTTCCCTGTCTCGGGCTTTTATCTGCTGGTCCACATCTGGTTTCTAATCACACTGCAGAAAAATTCTGGTAAGAAAGGATGCATTTAGCTGAAAGGTCACTGGAATTATGCTGGACACAGCAGCCCAACCTGCTGCACTTACTGAAATCCTGGAATGGGGCAACAGTTTTCAGAAGTACCATCTAAGTACCTATTACATGGTATCAGCCTGGAGGGCACCTGGCTAAGGTTATTACCTGAGATACGGAAGAAAGGAAGAAGGCTCTTTTTATTTAGGGCCATAGAAAGCTGCAGACACCAGAGAAGTAACATGCTGAGTCTCTCTTGGGACTGGGGAGGCAGGACTGAGTCATGGACACTGGCACCCCAGCTATACAAAGAGCAGCAATAATACCCTGCTGCGGAAGCTTCTCCCCTCCCACACTGTAAATAGCAATAGAGAGAGGAGATTTAAAAATTACTCTGTTAAGCTAATACTTAAAGTTTCAGATCAGGCACAGTCTGAAAATCACTTGGNCATTTCAGATAGACTAATAAAGTTTAATTGTCTGGAATTGCATAGCTCTTACTGTAAACTTTCCTTTGATATAAGTCTCCCATCTAGATTTTAAGTGTTGGCAAAAACCTCCAAAATAACATTTCTCGGATTCCAGCAATGGATGTGAATTGGGAGTCCCTCTCCTCCTCCTCCCTTATCTCCAAGTTGTCTTTGCAAATAACAAGCACTGATGAGAAATCTGCTTGCGTCAGCACAGCACTGGCATATGTTACTTTCCCAAACTACGATCCCTGACCAAATACATATCTAGATACATAGGAGGGAGGGCAGATACCATCAGTCTTAAAGAGCTAGATAGCAGAGTACACCTTTTATTAGATGTGATCATACCTATTTTAAAGAAGATCCTACACTAACAACAAATCACTTCCAGTGGAAGTCACCAAAGGAAATGCTTTCTTCCTTGGCATGGCTACCAGAACCAGAGCTGGACTGCTGGGACCATTACATGTTATTACTGCTAATGGAGGGAAGGAATATGCACATTATCACTTGGAGAACCAGTCTACTAAAGTCATTGGGTAACGGCCAGTAGCAGCAAAGGGCTCATTTATGGCAGGGAAAGGCATAAGCTATGCTCTAAGCAGCAGTTTCATAGTTTTCTGGAACAGTTGCTTCTGTTTTTAAAACTCCCAAGCATGATCTACTGCCTGAGTAAAGTTACTCTTTATGGGTGCTATTGTTGATTTTCTTTTTGCTCCAAGTACTCCCTTAACTCAGAGAGAAAAGCAGCCAGGAACATGTAGGTGTACTTAGGACATTTAAAACGTGGCACACCAGGAACAACACTCAAGTAGAGGGGGGAAAATGACCCAAAACACCTGTTACCTGCTCTCAGTAATACTATCATTTTCAAAACACTGTGGTTCCGTCTATGTAAAGCTTTTATCATCAAGTGTACCAGTATTATTTTCCTTCTCAGAGACACATTTTGCTACCAGCAATAAAGAGGGCACAAGTGCACAAAGCTACCTGGTAAAGGCAAAGTGAGTGATTCAGAACTGGCTATCATATACCATTTCCCATCTACAGGAGTACTACATATTTCCAGTTGTACTGGAGAGAAACAAAAATGCAGTAATGTTCTGAAGAACCACAAGATATGTGCACTTGTTTTGCTACCACTGCAAATGTACTCCTCAAATCTGCTGGCAGGGCTGGCTACATGAGCAGCCTCTAACCTATTTCAGTCAAAGTAAGTTTATTAGAAAAGACCTGCTATTCAAACTGTCTAAACCAAACCACCTTATCTTAACTGAAAACAGGATTTCAGTGTTACTGACACATCCTGGAGGGCAGCAAGATGAAAGCTGAGTGGTATTCTTTTCTACCAGTACAACTAGATCTAGAAGAGGACATCTCATTAGCTCACATTGGCTGATACCAATACCACTGCTGTTAGCAGCCACCTCAGAGGCAGCTCTAAGAGGAGAAGTCCTCTTGCAATGTTAAGTCAAAGCTGGTCAGTGGGCTGCAGCCAAAATATTGACAGATTTTGCCTTGTAGCCTCCTAAAATCCCTACAAGATCATCCCACAACTCTCATTCACTAGTGAGCCTTGTTTTCCTGAGATGAGCGATTTTGCTAACCTTGTAGTCAAAACTTAGAATCACACAATCATACATACAATGTTAGGGGTTGGAAGGGACATAGAAAGATCATCTAGTCCAACCCTCCTGCCAGAGCAGGATCACCAAGATAAGGTCACACAAGAATGTGTCCAGAAACCCTTCCTTAGCCTTGCCAGAAAACTGCAGTGATTCCCATGGAGGACCACCAAGATTGCTAGGGGAGCTGGAGAAGACTAGGGGCTATCTACTAGCTTTCCACTACTTTACTAAGAAACCTGCCACTTTACTCTGTTCTGGTGAGACCTCATCTGGAATACTGTGTCCAGTTCTGGAGCCCTCAATACAGAAAGGACATGGACCTGGTGGAGCGGGTCCAGAGGAGGGCCATGAGAATGATCGGGGGCTGGAACACCTCTCCTATGAAGACAGGCTGAGGGAGCTGGGTTTGTTCAGCCTGGAGAAGAGAAGGCTTCAGGGGGACCTACTAGTGACTTTCCAGTACCTAAGGGAACTTACAAAAAGGCTGGAGAGGGCCTGTTTGCAAAGGCCTGTAGTGAAAGGACAAGGGGCAATGGCTTTAAATTGGAGAAGAGTAGATTAAAACTGGACATTAGAAAGAAGTTCCTCCCCACGAGGGTGGTGGAATACTGGAACAGGTTGCCCAGGGAGGTGGTTGGGAAGCATTCAAGGAGAGGCTTGACAGGGCTCTGGGCAACCTGATCTATTTGGGGATGTCCCTGCCCACTGCAGGGGGGTTGGACTAGATGACCACCAGAGGTCCCTTCCAACCCAAACCATTCTATGATTCTATGAAAGAGAGGTTACAGAGGAAAGTGAGACTGTCTTTTCAGAAGTGCATACAACAGGAAGAGCGGCCACAGACATAAGCTTCACTTGGACTGGAGACCTCCAGAGGTCCAATCTAACTTAAAGTTTTCAATGACTTTGTGACTTAAGATTATGTTGGTCCATTCTTTCATTGGTACCTGGCAAGGTATGCACGACCTGAGGAGGAGACTTCAAAAATACAAGCTAAGGACATTCTCTAATGAATTCTCAGTCTTCGGAAATTGTGTTAGTTTGGCTTAGGCTGAACACTGTTGATAGATGAAAGTACATGGCAGAAGAAAGCCAAGAAATAGTACCCTCTGCAACTGCAAGTGACCACCTCTGACCATAACAGCATTCCAGGAAGGCACATTCCGTTTCACAGCTGAGCAGACTTTGTATCAGCTGATACTCAAATTGCACAGCTCAGAAGCCCAAGTCACAGACTATCACACCAGGGATTCCTCCTTGGCTCACTGCTTAGCTGCCAATAATCTTTTAGAAAAAATCAAGCTAAAGGAGAGAGCGAGCCTTTCAATATTCCACTCCCTACAGCAGACTCAAAGTGGAATTGTTCAAATATAACATATAAGCAACATAAAAACCCCCGTAAACTGTGGTAGAACAGAATTGCTAGCTTCACTTGGTCCTTCAACATACTGTATTTTCCACGCAATGTACTTTCAAAGGCATGATTCTACTATTCCTTTTAATGAGATTAACAAACAGTGAGAATGGTATCAATCTACCTGCATTTCCCTTTCTACAAATACAGGTTGTTTTCTTCACTCAACTTCTGAGTTACTTTTTGTCATATCAAGAATGTAATCAGTGTGGAGCATATCACGTGAGAAATTTCCTCCATCCTCATGCAGTAATGCATCCCATCCTAAATTTACCTAACAATCACCAACCCTCTCCTTAACTTCTACTATAATAACTGGCTAAACATCTAAGAACCAATTACATGCTGAGTAAAGTAGCCTTCCCTTCCAACAGCTTAAAATATAATATCTTTTAAATATCATTACGTCTTCTATTGTGAGAATTGTCCTACTTTGTGAAAGGAAGGGAATATTAGACTTTACCATTGCATGCTCTTTGTTAAAGACCTTTGTGATACCTCTCACTTGTTTCCAACCACTAATTGCATCTTTTTATCTAGGAAAAGCAATTTGAGGTTATGGCTGGAAAAAACATATATAACCTTCTAATACAAAATAAAAATAAACATCAGGAGAATTCAATGTTTCCTCCCACAGACCAAACTATCAGATGCACCATTCAAGGCCTGCTCCTTTGATGGAGAGGTTAGAGCTCCCTCTAGCACTCTTGAAACAGAAGAGCCATAGATGCCAAACTGTGACTATCTGGTCTTAACCAAAGCAGTCTTGAGTAGGGCTGTCTATAACTTTTATTTGATTTATTTTTTGCTGTCACATGAATAATTAAGAATACATCCAGTAGTTTATTTGAAATTCAGGAGAAAGAAGTGTCAGGAGAAATTCCCTCTATAACCCATTAAAAATACTCAGATTGCTATAAATAACTGATCTCTATTTTAAAATGTAATTTAGGGTCAGCTAAAGGATTATCATGTCAGCTGTGTGTACAATGTGAAATGTAGCAAGAAATTAAATGATAAAGTTGTTGAAAACTTTCCGTTTTCAAGGCATAAAAAAAGTCTTGCTACGTCACCCTCCCTTGCAGCTGACAAACATCCCAGTGCAGCTGACAGGTCCCCTGCAGCTGTGAATTACATGTTTCTATTTCAGCATTAAATATTGAGTAATGCTGCTTAAGTAAAACTCGAAAGGTGTAACTCTGCTGAGTTCTACACAGTGCTAAAGACAGAGAAACATTTCATGACAGAAAGAGTGTCAGTCCTTTTCAATCATAGGTTATTACTTATTAATTCTTGATAAACTAAAAGCTAGCAGTACAATATAAAAATGAGAAAGGAAAACGGGAGTCAAATCTTTTCAAGTTCTACTCCTAACTCTCCCACTACCTCCTCACACTGCCATAGGCAAGTCACTCCTCTTCATTTCATGAGTCTATCAGTTAAATAGATATATGGTAAAACTCTCACAGATAGACAAAGCACAGCTTAATGCTGAGAAAGTCTTTGGAGGCCTCTGCAAGAAAGGCACTCAGTGAGCGCTGCGCACCTGTCACCAGGTGACACCACCCCACATTCTACAAACTTTCCCTAAAGTGCTAACAAATAAATTTGTCACTTAAAAACCAAACAAAACAGACCCAGTAGAAAATGCAAGGCCTTGACTTCACCAATTCGAAAAAACAATGCAGCTGTTCTACTTGTTTCAGTAGCCTTCCAAAGCAGAATCAAAAGTCAAGTATGCTAAGAAAAAAGATTACTTCAAGTTTTCTCAGACTGAGACACTGCATTCAGATACCACTCCTAAATCCAACACAAATGCAGAAACAACTCACACACCCCTGACGGTAAGTGCCCTAGTGAGGGCGTGCTTTAGTTGCTCATTTATTCATCACAGCAATTCCAGTACATAACCAGCAGGGGACTTCTGAACATTGCTTAGAAGTTTGCAATTTTAGTATTCCTATGTGACAGAGATGAGGAAACACAATAGAATGTGTTAGGCTTTCCACAGCTATGTTTTTACATCTCTGACAAGTTCAGTAAGAAAGACTAGAAGTAACTAGACCCGAGTAGATGACAGAAACACCTGACAAAAACTTCCCAGCATCGCCCACTGCTGTCCCTAGGTCCCAGCTGACAGCTGTTCTTGCCATTCTGGGTCTGAACTCTGTAGGCAGTCCTGCTGCTGCACCCAAATCCTGCACACAGACCTGCCCTCCTGCAGTACACATGGCATCCAAGGCCATTCCTTTTATCTCCTTAAGAGCACTTGGAGAAAAGCACTGGCAATGACTTGTCTCTGCCCACACTTCTCACATGTGGCAGGAGCGGATTACAGTCTGATACCTGACCTGTAGAGCAGGAGTTAAGAGCAAAAGGACATCTAAAGTGAAAGCAAGACCTCTGTAGTTGCAGATCTGTTAGTGATGCTGGCAACCCTCTGCTGCATGCCTTTCTGGGTTGACTCAGTAGTCCACCTGTCCTACCTCATGCCTCCACATAGTTGTGGCTTGGATTCAAGTCAGAGACAGGTAAGAGAGAGGCTGTGCTGACCAAAGTGCAGCAAGACATGGCATCATCAGCACTTCTACACACGCATGCCCAAGTACTGGAACTTTCAAGATTTCTAATCACTTTGTATATTAGAAGCAATGTATCTCCCATCTTCATTTAGAAAAGAGTTTGCAGACGTTTTTGTGCCTTTGCTACTTTCAGACCGTGTAACTTAATGAGGTCCTTGGTACTATCTTAGGAGATAAAGGGAGACAGCAGCTAGTGTTAAATGTAGCCCTTCTCATGCAAACTCATTATGTACTCCAAATGTTGGTTTCATTTCAGGGTGCAATGGGAGACTTTGAATTATAAGGTAGATGTTCTGTGTATGTAAACCTTGGAAGAAGCAGGTACCTGGCAGTGGATGTCAACTGGGACTAATGAATTCAGTACTGACCCCGCTCTGAGCAGAAGGCTGGAGCTCCTGAGGTCTCTACCAACCTAAGCGACTCTGTGTTTCTAATCTCATAGTCAAAGCTCATCTACACTTCCCCAGCTTTTGGAGAAAAGAGTGATTTTGACTGAAGCCAAGTTACAGTTGTCTGATGTTGCCGTATTTCATTTATATGCAAAATCTGAAATTCTTTTTAAAAGATGCTATA
This sequence comes from Bucco capensis, assembly GCA_013396975.1. Lineage (NCBI taxonomy): Eukaryota > Metazoa > Chordata > Aves > Piciformes > Bucconidae > Bucco > Bucco capensis. The sequence continues at coordinate 195,224 of VWZO01006671.1, forward strand.
TAGAGTTGGCTTTTAAAGGCTTTCCAACTCTTGGCTTCACAAGCCTTTGCTATTCTATCATTAATTCTTTGTAGCAAACGATACCAGGTTCTTAAGGAGTACTGCAGATACACCTACTATCTGGCTTTGCAAGTGGAGAGCATGCACTATTCAAGGGACCTGTTTGGATATCCAATCTTGACTTTCTTGACAATCTTGACATCCCTCAAACTACTTAAATTTTTTCAAAAACTACTGATTTTGTTATGATGCATGTGTTCTCTAAGAATTGCAGCTGACTCTCTTCACAAATTACTAAATTCCAAACTTATCTTCACTTATGACCTAAATCATTTTCAAAACTCAGGTCTTGAACAATGAATTAATTGACTGTGGTGCCTAATCATCTGCAATCTTCTAAATCAAATCTCAAAATACTCCCTTTACAACTCACCTCAGAACTGTCCAGGATTACAAATTATGATCCAGAACAGGGTTGACAGATCTAAATTAACATGGCAGGAGCACAACCTGATTCAACTCTGTAGTTCAAACATTTTTGTAAAATCCAGTGACTTGAAAGAAAACAACACATGCACATAATTAGCATTAATTAAGCAACATTTTTATTACCTGCAATCAAAGACCTATAAGGAAGGCTTATTTGTCAGAAAGAGGGCTTTCTTTGCTGAGAAATTACAAGTCTTACTTAATTAACAATCTAACTGGGTGCTTTTTTTTTGTAGTATAGCTCTTAAGTATTTTTCATTTTTATTTTCTTCTAAATGAATGTTAGTCTAAGCACAAAAGCTATTGTTTAAATTGACAGAAGCAGGGTCAGGAAAAACAATGCTGAAATATTTTAATCATCATGTATTTTAACTAAATGTGTCCACAGAATCACAGCATGGTAGGGGTTGGAAGGGACCTCTGGGGATCATCTAGTCCAACTTCCTCTCACCACTCCTTCCACTAACGCAGGTTTGCCTAGATCAGTTTGCAAAGGAATGCACCAGATAGGTTCTGAAAGTCTCCAGAGAAGGGGATTGCTCAAGCTCTCTGGTCAGTTTGCTCCAGCGCTCCATCACCCTCACAAGAAATGAAGATATTCATTATATTGAGGTGGAACTTCCTGTATTCTAGTTTATGCCTGTTGCCCCTTTTCCTATACTGATAAAAGACTGGCCCCATCTTCTTGATATCCACCCTTTAGATATTTATAAGCATTGATAGGATCCCCTCTCGGCTTTCTCTTTCTCCAAGGTAAATAGCCCCAGGTCTCTCAGCCTCAACTTGTAAGAAAGATGCTCTAGTACCCTAATCATCTTTGTAGCCTCTGCTGGACTCTCTCCAGTAATTCCCTGTCTCTCTTGAACTGGGGAGCCCAGAACTGGACATAGTACTCCAGATGTGGAGTATGAGCTTCCACAGGCAGATTCATTCAAATCTATTTTTGTAAATTTGAAGGAAAACATAACATGAGTTATTTCCCATTCTAGGTTCCCTCTGAGAAAACTGTAACATTTAGAAACTGCCAATCAGAGGTACTGACTACTGATGAGAACTAATCCGTTCAAGCAGTAGTATTCGCTGAGTACTGGAAAGAGCAGAACAACGTTCCTAGACAACGAAGGGACCAGGATAGCTGACAATAATGAGGAGTATGCAGCCATTTGCCTAAGTTTCCTTTCCCTTTCAGAAGAAACATAGGTTGTGTCACTACCTTAATGTGACAGTTAAACCATAAGCTTTGCATCAGCCAGAGGAATTATATCTTTACATGTACATAAGACTGTTAATAGCTGCAATACAGTTTATGGCAATAATTTGACAATTTCTGTGTAACAAAGAGCAATCAGAAAAGTACACCAAAATAAATTCCTCCTAGAAAACAAACTCCTCAACCTCAAATGCTCAAACATTTTCACCATTTCTCTTCCCTCATTTCTTAAGTTAAGCCACTCCCCAAGGTCCATTCAATTTATCCTAATAAAATAAAGAGGATATGACTGCTTTCTAAAAATACATGAGGATGAACACCAAAAAGAGAAGAGGAACTCCTAAAACAGAAGGAACAATGTCTTCATGAATAAGCTAGCTTGGAAACTTGGAGAGGATTTCCAACTGGAAACAACTGGGTTCCAGAATTATCTTCCTAGGGAAACAGAATGGAAAAAAGATCTCAGACCAACCTTTAACTGACTGTAAGATGTAACTCAGTAATTTCACTAAAGGGAAAAGTAGTATATGCAAGATAAGAGGCTGGAACCAGTGACTTGCAAGGTCCCAGAAGACAGAATGATACAAATCAGGCAATGTCCTGTTCTGCAAGAGTACAATCATCACCTTGTAGCTCAGAGTATACCTGAGAAGGCACAGAAGAAAACTTGTTGACTGGTAACTGAGCAAACTTACTTTTAATGAGTAGAGAATATTGATGGGACTGTGGGCTCTACTGTTAAATATACAAAAGTAGGGGGGTTTCATTTCTCTCCCAAAGATGATGGGCGACTGCTTCACCCAGAAAAAGCTGTCAATTTTCAGCCTGGCATGTCCTCAATGAGCTTGAGCATATCTGAGATTTATGAAATGTACAACCTACATCTTCCCACTAGGTGCTGAACTCTTGAATTGCACATGACAAACAGGAACATTATTTATTCTGGTATGGCTTTTTCCATCTGTCTCAGCTCCAGGAGTCTCATTGGTAACTTTAGACTGCCCTGAGGCTATGTTCACTGTGTCTGTAGTTCAAAAGGATATCCCTCATAGTCTCTGACACATTTTAACAAGTGTATTACATGGGAACGGAGAGTATCTCTTTTTATACATTCATTACCTCCCAGTCAGCTCTCAAGGTATCTCAGGCAAAGCTTCAACCTGTTTGTTCATGTGATGTCTGGATGTTAGACGAAGACAAGATCTGGATGTTAGTAATGCAAAAGATCTTAGAGTCCCTGATCTGGAGGCACTTTTTCTGGAGGAGTTACCTTCAAGTCACCTACCACTGACGACTAGGGAAGATTAGGTTGGGACTTGCTGGGCAGTCAGCTGCTGTAACTACGAAATCTATTGTCTCCAGAGACAATCATTTATTGTCTCCATAATCAGAAGAAAGAACACCTGGCTGATTTCAACATTGCTGCAATGGGTATCTGCCGTTCTTGGGACCGTAAAGAACAAAAACTCAGGTACCAGCTGGAGCCCTGTACAACTCCAAATCAATTCTAATGATCACAAGCATCAAAACCTGTCCTGCCAGCTGCTGGTGATCTACTTCAAGAGACGAAATGATGGGGGCAAGTGTCTGATCTCCAGATAGAATACTTATGTTGAGTCACTTGAGGTCCCACATAAGACAAAGACTTCCTTAGTTCAGTATCAGGAAACTCTTAAGATAAATGTGTCTCTAACTGAGGACAGGATAGGAAGCCTGTTGATTTGGGTTTTTCATATTAGAAGGGATTCTGTGTCAGCACTTGATCCAAAGAAGTTACTATGGTGACAAATGGTCAGAAATGAAGGTAAACACAATTACACATTTGGAAGTAAACCAAAGGTAAGACATTAAGTGTCCCAATGAGAACTGTTTTATTCTGTTAAACACTATTGTAGGAGATGAGACTGCAGACTTAACAGCACTGCTCCAATTTCCCAGCTGACAACTTATCTATGCAACCTATAAATTCACATTTCTCTGACTCCACCTTCATGGGAAATACAAGATATATTTTAGGGACTAGTACTTTAACATATATATTGGTTTCATTAGTACAGGCAAGGTTTTATAATTGCCTTAAAAACAAATTACATTCTGTAATAGTTTATAAGTAACTGTTTAACTATTAAAACCTTAATAGGTAAACTTACAAAATGATCTGTCTTTAAACAAATGGTCTCTTTGGGTTTTTGTATTATTCACAAAAAGTTCAATGTATTCACATTTGATAGACCGGATACCACATTTCATAACTGGAAAAGCAAAGTTATCATGTATCATATGTTGACTCATACTGTTCATATGAAAAGGGGACAGTTAAAATCAAGTGAAAACTTGGAAACTTCCAGACTTTAAAGTGTTTCACCTATAAAAAGATACTACTATAATTTTTAAGCAAGGAATGAGTTCTGGGGAATAGTAATATTGATTACACAACTAGAAGAAACATAAAAAACCTTTAGATATATAGACATGCCATTTCTTTTTCAGACACAAAAAACAATCTAGGTTAAATTGTGTGAATACTGTGACCCAGTTTAGCCTGGTTTTGTTCTTTAAAGAAAAAAAAAGAGAGAAATTTTAAAGCAAATGTTGATGGTGTTCTGTCAACAGCTAGTAGACAGTTTGCTAACCCTCACAGAGCAAAGAAATGTATTACTGGAACAAATAAAAAAGAGACAGTTTACCTAGAGGTAGAAAAACTGTAACACATAACACAAACAGGTTTGGTTTAGACTTCACCAACAGTATTCAGGAAGGCTTTGGGTGTGTTGGACAAAGTATATATATTGAAGGAAGCAGGTAGGTATAGGACCCATGGAGTCTAGCATTCTGCTTGGAGCCATTACAGTGGAAAACACTTTGGGAACTTTTGTTATTAAGCATGGTCTGGTGCTTGGTTGCCCAAGCATTTGTTTCTAGCAATATGTTCATTGAGGCTGTGAGAGCTCTTTGAAAGCCATATGGCAGGGTGAAAGAGAGGGAAGGGTTCTGGGAAAATTTCTTACTGTTTAGGCTCTAATTACTTAATGATTGTCTTTATTAGATCCAAACTATGCGGGCTTGTCCACACAACTTGCCTTGCAGCAATATGCCCTGCAGCAGTTTTTACATTCTGGGCAGCTTACTCAAAGATGAAAGCTGGTTCTCTACAGAGGAGTCCTGGTGGGGTGAAGATCTCTTTAGACCACAGAAACTGATACAGCTCTAACTTCCTCAGAGCACGCATAACATTGTCTGAGAGCCTGGATGTACATCAAAGCCTCTGAGGTGGCCTCAGGTCATCACTAGCTTTACAGAAGTAGTTATATTGCTCTATGTGATTCCCTTTCATGCCATTCCTGATGTTCAGAAAGTTACATTCATATGAAGAATATGTTAGAGAGAGTTTGATGAAGAGGCTTTTGAAGTTGTGATTAAAATTGGTGGGAGTCCAGAAAGTAAGCACGTACCTCTGTGAAAGGAAAGATGAACTTGCAGTTAAAGCAGAAGACTAGATCATCAGTAGAGCTAGAGGACAACTTTTACTCCTGGCTCTCCACAGGTTTCCATCTGAGCTTGGCTAAGACAACCCTTTTCTCATGAACACTATGCGTTTACTTCGCGGGGTGCAGCAGAGTTTTGCTAATGACTGAGTTTCATGAAGAAGATACTAAGTAGTAACACTCTACACTCAGCTCTGATCCTGAAAGATGGCAGAGAAAAAACTTCAGAGACATGAGGCAAAAAAGGTGAAGAAAAATATCCCAGAGAATAACTTCTCTGCCAGCTTGCTGGGGAGCAAATGCTCCCCCACCTAAAAGCAGTTTTCAAATTGCAGGGGCCAGAACAGGAAGAGCTGTGCATAGGGCTGGGGAGGAGAGAGACAGGAAAACTGCATGGAGGAAATGCAAAATACAGATGACTGAATGTGAAAAATATGTGAAATACTTTAAATTAAAAGAAAAAAGGATTCAAAAAAGCCGTAAGAACTTCTAGCACTGATAAAATAATCCAGTTAAAAAATCAAAGCAGGAGCTAGAACAAAATTATTTTATTAGGTCAAAAGAGACTAAGATTAGCTATGTGTTCATTTTAACATGTATGTAAACACTGACAATCTTTAGGCTGTCTATTATTCACATGTGGCATATTTATACTATTTATGACATTATACCCCATACTGGGATATCCCATTACAAAGTCACAGTATTGGCTCCATACTTAAGGTGAATTCTGCAACACATAGCCTCTTTCCTGTTATTCCCTTCCAGTAAGATTTCTTTTGAGCAAGAATTTACCATTTGGTTTCAGCTCACAGGGAATCTCTTTGGGAACTGACAAACTGATTTAAGTAGCTGTGGAATAATTTACAGGGCTTTGTGTTTTATTAAAGGAGAAAAAAAAAAGGCTTTGAGAGCTTTTGGTGTTTTAGGTAGCAACAACACAAATGTTTGGCCTAGAAAGCATCCACTCTTTCTTTAGAATTTCCCCTTGCCTCCCACAAGGATCATATTTGATTGGAAATCTGACTGCAAACATTGGAAAGTGCATCTTTCCCAAGACACATGTTTAACACAGCCTTGTAGAAATGCAGATGGACCTGGAGAGAGAGAGAGAAGGTGCCACAGGAACAGAGACCAAATCAGCATTAGGTGTATACAAACAAAAATAATGCTTAAGTACAAAACATGCTTCAACTAATACTGTGTTTCCAGATCCCCATATGTCTAACAAGGAAATGTTAAGCAGCATTATCTCCCTTTACAGATGGAAGAACTGAGATGGAAAAGCAGAATACGACAAAGATAAATGATGTCTCAAAATCTGGAGCCATAATTCCGAATCTAATATTCCTCCTGTGAGTCCTCATTGCTTACTATAAATAAACTATTTCCTTCCTAGATTTCAGTTGTAAAAGTAACTTTTGAACTTTGCAAAAAAGGGACACTGTGAGCCCAGCCCTCACCCCAAGAAACACTGGAAGGATTAATTAAGGTTTGTGAAGCACTCAAACTACAGGGGAAATCCCCAGGAGGAAGTCTGTATTTCCATATTCTGACCAGGGCTTGAAAGGCATGCAATAAATACAGCCTGGGGCACAGAACAGACAACATGAATAACATAAAATATTGAACAGCTGTTCTTTAAGTGAATACTGTTCATCCCATGCAGCAAACTTTGTTCTGCCACAGGCTGCAGGAGGGGAATCAGACTGAGGCTGAAATAAAATTTTACTTCTAAGTGTTAAATAGTGGCAAAATTACAAAAATTGAAATAGTTTCTTAAAAATGAAAACAGTACACAACTTTTACAGGCAGACCTACAAGCCCTGCTCATAATTATATTAAAACCCCAATTAGTTTAGATAGTGCAAAAGGTCTGTGATTTAGGAAGTTAACTTTTTTGCAGAGATGCAATGTCTTTTAAGCTATAAAAACTACGTGGATATCACCAAACACACAAAGCCCTCTCATTTTTAAAGGTGGTTAAATCATTGTTACAGAGCAAGAAAGTTCAAAACACTACAGCAAGCAAAGATTGTAAGATCTGCCTGGAACTAAAACCCAGAGAAACCAACCTCACCCACACAAGCTTTCCTTTCCAGCACATCTGTTTACTGCTATCTACCTAAAAGTATGCAATGCAAAGCTGATGTGTGGGTGTGAGCTTACAGTGGAGCCACACGAACAGCCTGTACAGTTTGCTGTGTGCAGAGAGTTGATTTTTAGCTTTTCTTGCGAATTGCTAAGATCTTACTTGCTTTCCAGTAGCAGAAAGTGGGACATCTAGAAGTGAAGAGAGCCTGTGTTCTGATCAGAAAAATGAAAGAAAAGCTGTACAGACATCATGCGCAGGATGACAGAGCCTCACTCTCCAATCATTAAAACTTTTCTGGGAATTATAGGGAAGAAGAAAAGAAATGCCCAAAAAACAATGTAGAGAGTAAGGAAACAAGAATAGGAACCATGTTAATCAGAAGTAGCTGGATTTTCTACAAGGCATAGATTAATTCTACTTCATAACGCTCCTCATTTTCTTTTCCAGAAGTCACTCCCTAATAACACTTAATCCCCACATTATCTTTTTCCCATCAAAAAACCCCCAATTTTCCTATTCAAATCTAACAGTCATTAATTCCAGTGTCTATTTTTAGAATGCACTTGAGAAAATTGTGATTTTATCAAACTAGTAGGAGAAAAAAAAAGATCAAGTCAATCTTGTTAGCAATTACAGCAGCCAAATCTTTCAAATCATAATTTCTTGTTGGTAAGTGAGTAAACTGTAAAACGTTGATGCAAAAAACCCCAAGGACAAAAACCAACAAACCAAAAACCAACAAACACCAAGAAAAAAGAGCATTAGGAAATCAACGCGGTATTTGGTCTCTCCTCTTTTCAGCTTCTGAAAGCCACATGGCACGCACAGTATTTTTAACTGAGGAGTCTCATTTCAAATATATGCCAAGGAATCTTATTTCAAACATATACTAAATAAGGAGGGGAGTAAAAAACCAGGCAGTCCCTTACTCTAATTTTATCCATCTCCCTCCTCTTCTTTCCTTGATGTAATGAAACTTTAAATGCAACACCAAACCCTGTCTCTCTCTCTCTCTTTTGTAAACAGTGATCAACATTTTCCTAAATGACCCCCGAAAGGACCTACTTCGAAAGTACTCATTAGTAACAGCCACGTTTGCAATATTAACCTGGATATGGCTGTTTATTAAGATCTTTTAAGGGGTTTAGAATGAAGACACACTGCCGGTGTACAGGGAGCACAGAAGGGGTAATTTAAAACCCATGTTTTTCCTCCCCCTCACCGAAAACATGCCCAGCATTGTGCAGCTGTGCTGCCAGCTTCATCACTCCCTCCATCTCTACTCTTGCTAATTAAAAGGTTGATCACAGAACAATGCTCTTCTCATTAATTTCAGCTTTCTGATTGGGCAGGATTCCCGCTCGCTCCGCCTGATCTTTTCCACACTGCTGAAGTTAATGTGACAGGAGCCCGAAGATGGATTACCCGCTGCCATATTGCCCATCACCTCCAATCAGCAGCTATCTGGGTAAACTGATTGTTCTAATTTGCTCTCATTATTTTTACAATATCAGGAGAAAATAATGCACACAGCTCACTGTCAAAGCCATGAAAATCAGCCATTAGTTAAACCCAGACACTGAGTGGCTTTATTAGAAGCACTGCAGTTTATTGATGCAGCTTTGGTAAACTAAGATAATACCTGCCCTCTTTAAAAACACTTTTAAAGGTACATTTATGTTGAAAGAAAATATTTATTAGGATACTTTTGGAAACGTTTGCTGTCTCAGCCTGTTATCTTGATACGCTGTCAGGCAATGAAGATTAAGAACAATGGAAGCTTGACTTCCACATAAAGAAGGACAAAATATGCAGCATTATCTGCATAGCAGCCTGACTGTGTATCTCAGCTAATATTTTACAGTTTAAATAAAAATCATCTCAGTGGTAATATGACAGCTGAATACGTAAATAACACCCCAAAACTGCACAAAATATGGTACTACCATAAAGGCAAACACAGTATGTGCGTAAGTGTGTGAGCTGTATGTACAAGGTCAACAATTTAGTATTGGGCTGTTTGTTTTGTTTTGGTTGGTTGGTTTCTTTGCTAAGCAAAGGAGACTGCATAGCCCAGCATCAAAACACAGAGACTGAGAGCAGGAACTTCAAATGATAAGGGAAACTGTTTTATATGGCTGGGAACTACTTTTTTCCCCCCTACGAAAAGGCATTGTGCTGACACAATTTGGAAATGAGTCTGAGCAGCAATGTCACTCCACACTGAAGCCTCACAGGATCCCATAGTTAAGAAATGAATAAAGTATTGTTAGCAGTATGAAGTCAGGCATTTTTACACTGCAGCAGCAGTAGTAAGAACTACACAGAAAATCCTGGACCTCTGACAGTGTCTATGCTGTATATAAAGTGACTTACATTATTTTGCCTGCTGTCTATCTGCATTTTAGCAAAGGAAATGCTAAATAGAGGGATTAACAGAAATATGATATCTTAAATCTTGCTAAAGATAAACCTTAAACTGGTGTCTATGATGCTGTAACTCATTATGTGCTCCAAGAGTGACAGGCAGAGTGCTGCAGACTGATTTTACTTTTAAATAATATCTAAATTAGATTAGTTCTTTGTGTAGATCTGCATGAACCAGAGGGGACATTCATCATTGTGCCAAAAAAGTTAAATTCACTGGGGTATGCTCAAAGTGAATGGTTCTAGACCCACGTTTTATCTCTCAGACACATCATCAAGATGCTGTGCCAATATGCATGAAGCCAGCTAGGAGCTGCAAGAAATACAACAGGAGAGTAACTGGATACCAGAAAAGGTTTAATTTTTCCCTTTGTAGATTATGAATTGCTTGGGATAGGATCCATGGCTTCTCTGTCTTGTAAGCATCCCTTTCAATATTTGAGCTTCTTTTTTAATATTTAAACAGCTTAAATATAAGGAAGAGTATTCTCCGCCCTCCCCCTCCAAATCAGATGTAATTCTAGTTCGCTCGCCTCCCCCTGCTGTAATTTAAAACACTACGATTTTCATTACTGCTTTTTAATACTTTTAAATCTTCATCAGCTAGAGCCTTGTGCTTGGGGGTTGATTTTCCCTCCCTCCTAGAAACGCCACCTCCCAGCTTTGTTTGGTATCTCTTTTGACCCTTGCTAATGGTTTTCTCTTGGAGGGGCGTGCCGTGCTTTTCTCCTTAAAATTCCTGCACTGAAAGACTGCACCACACCACACTCCACAAAACGTGCTGATGGCACAAATTACAAGCCCCCAGCCGAACACTTCAGCCCCCACCATTCGGGCAGATTTATGTGGGCTCTTGCCGACGTTATTACAAGTCAGAGTTTATTGGGAAATTGTTACATTATGCGGAGTGTCTAACAAATTGCTTATGCTGCTATAATTGGATTACAACAGCCGCTTGCTCCCACCGGTAAGATTAGGCAAGTAGGACTCCTGCCGATCTCTGAGCGTTAGCAGTAATTTTATTTGCCTTGCCTCTCTCTTTCCTAACAACATGCCTCTTTCCCTGCCAGCTGTCTGCTGAAAAGGCACAGGCTTGTTCCTTGGCCCTAACAATGCAATTACAGCCCTGCAGATCGCACTGTTTGTGCATTAAGTACAGAGCCAAAACGAGGCGAATTGATCGTTTGACTTTTGGAGGAGCCATGTGATCTCTGCGTGCGGGTGATCCGGCATGCATCAGTGGGCAATGCTGCAGTACACGCCTGATGATGAACTCGCTCCACATTATTTCCCCTCCCCTGCGAAGATGCTGGTGCCTACCCCATGTTAACCCCCATCCGTCTACAAAAATGGGCTCATTTTTAGCAGCTTTCTTGCTTTCTGCCTTCTGAAATGTGACCCTTGGCCACAGGAATGCCTTTCCTGAAGTGGGCTACACTATGAAATCATTATTGCAGCCTTTCACAGCACAAGCTTTAGAGCAAGAACTGGAAACATTTTTCAAACTTCTTCAGTTCTTGCCTTTGAAAAAATACCGAAAATGTAGCTAGTTAATGTCATGTTAATGGTACTATAGTATTCTCTACCATCTGAGGGTGCTGCTACTATAGCTGACTACTTAAGAAGTGATGCTTCTCTTCAATGTTTGCCACCATTTACCACTAAAGCCATCAGTGATTTGGATTCCAAGCTGTTTCACACAGCACATAAGATCCCAAAGTACTCTAGAAGTACAAGTCCATTTTTTTCATAAGTCTTATCCCAGTGAACACTCCGTACAAGCTTAATGCAACAGGACTTGAATGAAGACCTCAAGGTGGTAATTCTTTATTTAGAGTATCAATCACAAAAACAGCAAACACTCAGCGTGGAACTACATGTGACACTACACAGAATACAGGTGCAGGGGAATTTTTAATAAGGATGCCAGGTCAAGTTCTAAATTTTAAATGATTTCTCTTACATCTTCACTGCCTATATACTGAGAGCATATCAGCATGATACAGTTTAGAAGGGACCTCAGGAATTCTCCTATCCAACCTCCTGCTCAAAGCAGGATGTTAGAAGGTCAGACTTGGTAGCTCCGGGCTTCATCTAGCCTGGTCTTGAAAACCTCCAAGGATGGAGGCTGCAGACGCTCTACAAGCAATCTATTCCAGTTTGCTATCACCATGGAAAAGTTTTCCCTTATAACCAGTCCCACCTGAGAAGGAATTTCTAAGATCTGTGTAGGAGCCTTTACAGTATTTACTGAACTCAACTTCACAGGTAACATAATTTGACTTCTCAACATTCTGGACACAGGGCTCCAAAAAGCAGAAACATCTCCACAAAGTTGATGTAACTTTGGAAAAAATTCTTCCTATCAAGATTTTGCATATCACCTGACTGACCATCCTTACTGCAGAGCTTTGAGAACTGATCTCCAGTTCTTACACTGAAGAGTCCCTCAGCTACAAGGCAATTTAACTATTATATTACTATTTCTTCAAAGTCTCTTTTGCATTAAAAAACCGCAAGTGTCATTCTTTTTTATTTGTGGTTTCCTTGACATGCAAAGTCACTTTGGGTGGTAAGAGAAGCAGAAATGACAACCACTCCACAGTGTTTGCTTAACTGAAGACTAAAGAAGCCTGTTTACATGTAGTTTAACACTCAAAAGAAACTCTGAACAGCTGAAATGCCTTATAAATAGCTCAGACCCAGAGGAAGTGCAAACGTCTGCATTGTGAATTGTAGATCTTAATTACAGACAATGGCTGGTACAGCAAGTAGCACAAAAAAAAAAAAAGTAAAACAGTTGCACTGTTCATGGTTGGCAATAATTCTTCAGGAAAATATTTACTATCAATCAGTTATGAGAAAAGGGACTCTGCGCTCATAAAACAGCACGTTGCTTCTCATACCAGGACCATTTTGCTTCAGCATAATCTGAATTTAAACAGCTTGTTTCCTGCGGATATAATTTTGGAAATAAATAAAACAAGTCTATCAAAATTGGAGAATGTGTATGGTGGGGTGGGGTGAGCAGGAATATCACATTTCTTTCTCAGTCATTTGCAAAGAGGTTATTAGACCAAGGGGAAGCTAAACCATAAAGATTGTCTTGACCTAAAAGAAAAATCTAAAAAATGAGAAATTTGCAATTAAGATAAAAGTAGACATATTGCTAAGAAAGATAGATGATAATTAGGTCAAAGCTTTTAGATAAACCTCTGACGCTGTTTCCTGCTTGTGTTCTCTAAATACTGAGAGTTCACCATTTCAAACCACCTTCTGAACATTAAGTAAACCCAGCAACGTCCCTGCAATACCTGTCATTCATGCAACACCCTCTTTACAGAGAGAATACCTACGTCATCGTGGCTAGGCTTCGCGAACGNGAATGGTAAAATAACATACTTAAATCTCCATTAGCCAGTGGCTGAGGAAGCATTTATCCAGTTTTCAATGGCCTCAGAAGCTGTCATCCCAGAAAAAGGTATATCCAAGCCACAAAGAGAGACACTGTTACGGAGCGGTTTGCAGCTGAAAGCATGTCCACTGACAGCCCTTCTGCATCATCACACAGAAGGTTAATAATAAAATTTAAGGTATAAAGCAACATACTTCCTCATTAAAGGAGTGAAAGAAGTATCAGGAAACTGAAGGTAGCTAGTCAAATTATATTTGTTCATGATTAAATTGCTCTATTTTCAATCTGAAGGACTGAAAACTTAAAAAACCACTGGGAATTTATACATTATCTGAAGATATACCAACCCAGTGGTATATTACAGCTGAACTCTGAGTTGGTTGTACTGTTCATGCAAAGTAAACACAGGGACACTCTCAGGAAGAGCAGCCATCAATCTGTGACATAAAGGGACTTAAGAGTACAAGAGGGACACTCTTCAATCAGTTTGTCCTACTGCCAACTGGAATACCCAGCCTGGAACCCTAAATGTTTTTTTATTGAAGAGTACTTGTGGTTTCTTCTTTGAATTAATATAAAAATTCTGAGGTCAATGTTATGATTGTGCAGACTATTTTTATTCAAAAATTTCAGAAGTAGCAATGCAGAAAGAATTGACAAAGGAAGATAGTTTTCAATTATCAGCTATTTCCACCACTCTTTGCTTTAGCTGAAATATCCTTAAATGTACAAATCTTTGAAGGAAAATTTCACATAGCATACTTGAAGTGTTAGGCCTTGTTCTGGTTCCAGAATTGAGCAGGGCAGTGCTCCCCTCTGTACACTACAAACAGCTTGCCAAGCAGGCAGATGATCACTACACACTTAGGCAGGACTTTTCATCCAAGGGTCAAAAAAAGCATCATATAGTTAAATTTCACCACATTTCTGCCTATTTCTGGCACATGTAAAAGGAAAGAAGTCAATGTGCAAAATGAAACTGAGAACACTTCTTCGTATAGCAGATATAGACAAACTGGAACTGAATGTAGGAGTTAATAAACAGTAAAGATCTATTCTAATGAATTCAAGAAATGGGTACTGACTGTAGAACTCTGTAAGATCAGCTGTACACCAGTATGTTGCTGGGAAAGTAAAGAGTAATTTGAATAAAAAAAGATATTTCTGTGATCCAGGGAAAAGCAAAATCTAGTGGACTCCAAGCAAAAAGCAAAAAGCAAAACTCAAACCTAGCACAGCCCACATTATGTAAAGAGACAAAAGGTAAAATCTGTGGTTTAAAAGAGGAATATATATAATCCATCTAATCAAAAACCCAGCAAAGAGACCAGAGATCAGAGCATCCCTCACTGCAGTGAATAGAATGTGTGAAAGTCACCATAAAAAGTAAGTGGTCCCAAGTGCAGAACAGAAGAGAAACTTGTTTGCACACCCAGGAGCATTGCAAAAATCCTAGTGACACACCAGATGCCAGGGGACCTTAACTATGCCCCTCTCTAATTGAGGATGAAGCACACACCAACACTATTATCTGGCCTGAAGATACTGGCTTACAAAATATGGAACAAACAATAGGAACAGATGCTCATTTGGCCAGATTTCAATAAGCCTCATTAAAACCAAACACCCTGTCCTTGGAGCTCAGGTTCATGCTACATTTCTACCTTATTAAAGCACCTAGTACCAAATCCTAAGAAAGCTTTCCACTTGTGGTTACACACCAGTAGCATCACGAAAATAAATCCTCTTGCAGACACTTTTTGGTTTCTGAAGAGACAAACAGGAGGAGTTTACACGCATATGTGTGTGTGTACATATATAAAAACACAATTAGAGACTGCACTTCTTAAAAGACATTGTTGATCACTCAAAAGCAATGGGCAAAAGCATGCCAAAAGATGAATAGAAAAACTCCTAAGGATTGAAGAGAACTTATGTTACAGATCATGGAATCACAGAATGTTTTGGGTTGGAAGGGACCTTAAGGATCATGAAGTTCCAATCCCTCAGCCATGGGCAGGAATATCTTCCACTAAATCAGGTTGCTCAGAAGTCCCATCCAAACTGTCCTTGAACATCTTCAGGGATTGGACAACTTCTCTGGGCAACCTGCTCCAGTATCTCACCACCCTCACAGTAACAAATTTCTTCCTCTTATCTAATCTAAATCTACTCTCTTTCAGTTTAAAAACATTACCACTTGTCCTATCACTACACTTCCTGATAAAGAGTTCCTCCCTACCTTTCCTGTAGGCTCCCATTAAGTACTGGAAGGCCGCATGGTCTCCCTGAAGCCTTCTCTTCTGTAGGCTGAACAACCCTAACTCTCTCAGCCTGTCCTCACAGGGGTATTATCCAGCCCCCTGATAATTTTTGTGGCCCTCCTCTGGACCTGCTTAAGCAGATCTGTATCTTCCTTACACTAGAGGTGCCAGAGCTGAATACAGTACTGAACACAGATCATACAGGTCTATGCATCACAATATATCATTTTTAATTTAAGATTCCACCTCTTCAGTCAAAACATGGCTGCACTTGAAAATTTCTACTGTTCCTTATTTGCTTCTACCCAAATCTGTCCAAGGCCCATCAATAGAATTGCAGAGGACAAATACCAGAAAAGCAGGGCTAAGAACAACATACAAAGATTCATCAGAACATGATACTCTAGTTTTATTTTTAAATGTCTGAATAAAACTAGATAATCTAAAAGTTTGAAAAAGCCACTGAGCACCTGACTGTTGGAAAACAGCCCTGGGGAAAAAGATCTAGGAGTTCTGGCAGATAGGAGGATGCCCATGAAGCAGCAATGTGCCCTTGTGGCCAAGAGGGCCAATGGCATCNCCTGACATACTGTGATACTGTGACTGCACAGGCACTATGACATTGTAAAAAAAAACCAACAAAAAAAAAACCCACCAGCCAAGATTTCCTAACAAACATAGGCTTCCCTGACTGGCCAAAAAGACAGTAGTCTATGTTACTTTCTGTATTTGGAAATGCATATCTGTTTATAATAAACTTCTTTTTCCTTCATTTTAGAAAGAATGCCAGTTATTAGATTGGGATGTCCTGTACAGAACCATTCATTCACAAGAGAGCTTGATGGATAGACACTGCTTCAGTCTGAAAAAAGGTATCTCAGTATTGATGTGTGTGGCCTCAGGGGAAACTGCATTTCATTCTTTGAACAAAGTTTAGAAACATCAAGCACATGAGCAGTAAATGGCATTAATGCAGTCTTAACAGAGTACAATTTTCTTTTCTGCAAGTAGGTGCAGAAGAAAAACCCTTGTCTCTTGCAGACTGAATGACATGTCTGACAAGCATGTGATAATGCTGACTGTGGTGCCCAGTCAGGGCTGATACTGCTCTGCAGAATCAGAAAAGGTAAATAATGATTTCCAAAGGAATCCTTTTTGTCTTTCACTGCCAGTTTAAAAAACACCCCAGAATTGAAAACCCTACAATACTTCTGGAAAAGTTATACTTTCTAGTATTCACCCTCTTTGACAAAACATTTTAAAGTCCAAGGCTGTAAGACATATCAATCAAAATGTAAGACATATCAATCGTGGAGGATAAAGCTCACCATGTGCATAAGGCTAGGAGAGACTTCAAGAAGACTAGGAATTCCATTTAAGCCCTTCATCTAGGGAACATTTAACAGTTGTGTCACTTGCCTATGCCATCACTGAGCCATCTGCATTTAGCTAACTGGATTTATAAAAGCTTCAACATTTCGGGAATTTGAAAGACAAGCCTTCTTAGAAAGCTGTTTGTAGCTGGGAAGGCAAAGGAAAGGAATACAACAGTCCAGCAAGTTAGAACTAGAGGAATTCTATCCACAGAAAAGTGCTCAGGTTTTTTCATGGATATATGTAAAAAATATATATGTACATCTGTCTACATATATCCATGCATACATGTATTTATATTTTTCATACATATATGTGTGTGATAGCAGATTGTCCTACAACATACAGAGACACAATACTTAAAAATACGCCCTTTTCCATCTTCAGGGTGATGGTTCAAATTCACCCTTGATAACATGAATCAAGTCTCGCTGTTCCTGCCTTGAGACCTACCCACACCTCTTACCATGATCCTACTAAAATCATAATTTTAGAGAGTTAAAGGTACGTAATTTCATTTAAAAGAGGCATCCCTTAAATGAGCTGTAGTTCTTGCACATCCTTGCTCCTTCGTACAATGATCAGGTCAAACAAGATGGTATAAAGCAGATGGGATTGAATGGGTTTTCTCTGGTTAGTTTGCTGTGAGCTGCTTCATAGCATCAGAATGATGTTGTACAACAACATAATTCAGTCAGAGCTGCTCTGGAACATTGCTTAAAGATTTTCAACTACTCTGAATCGTAAAGCAACTTAGGAAGTGGTGTGCAATACCAGTCATTTTAAGTTAAGTTTGCAGCGGCTGGTACTGAATATTAGGACTTTGTACCAAGGTTGGTATTGTCTCTCGGAAGTGCTTCTACAGTGGAAGGTAACCTGGCATGTCAAGAATTAAGCCATCTGCAAGCACTATGACAAACTTTTATGATGGCCAGTTCCCTGACAGAAGTCAAAAGTGATGGGACATCCAAATTTCACCAGCAAAATCCCAGCAAAGATTTAGCCGGTAAATTATCTTAAAGGTCAATACAAAAGTGGCCCCTGAAGGGACAAGGCACCTTTAACAACCATTCGAAGTATGGGAAAAAAAAAAAAAGACTTCAAGAAGACTAGGGAATAAATAACTGAAAGAGAAAACAGGCTTTCGAGTGGTCAGGTTTGTGGTGACAGAGGAGCAACAAAATGCCAGCTGGTTTCAATAACAGATGGCTGCATGCACTGATCTGTCCTGCATGCCCATTCTAAGCTTCCTTTCAGTGGAAATACTAAGCTTACACAAGGCTAAACACATCCTTCACACACCCTTTCTATACGTATTGCATCATGGTTCAAATGGTTTCCATTCACAAACTGCCCTAATACGTACACTGTTTTATTCTAGTTACACTGAATTTTAAGAAAAGAGGGTGGCTAATGGCAGCTCATCGTTTCCAGACACATCTGATTTTCAAGGAATGACTTTTCTCTGAGGGGCTAATATATCCCTTTCTTAACCATTGCGATTGCCATATCTTCCTCCTCCATTTCTCTTAAATACAGTATTCACTGTGCTTTAATTGAAAGGTCTTTCTTTTTGCACCTCCCCTCCGGTGGCTAAGAAAGGGAACCATGATACAAAAAGCTCTCATGCAGTATTTTTAGCATGTATCTGGATGTTTAGCATTTGAAGTTGCCACAGCTAATTACATGGCAGTCATAGGCCAGCTCACTGGAAAAGCCTATTATGTGTACAGCAGAATGAAACCTTCAATCCTAGATAGCTCAGGACTCAAGCGATCATTTCCAACAGAGAAACAGCAAGTCTGAGATCTCTACACTGAAGGACAGAAAAGCCTACCCAAAATACTTGCTTTCTATTTCAGTATTTTCTTCTAGCTGTAATTTTTAACACAAACTTTTCTTTGATTAACAATGAACAATCTGCTAAAACCCCCTCAAAACCAAAGTCGTTCTCTTACTTACTTTGGCCACACAATTTTCAGTCTTCATAGCCGTGCTTCCTAGACATACTGTTTCCTGGTTTAAGCATAGTCTGGCACAGCTGTTGTAGGTCTGCAGAAAGATTTAAATGGTTATGAATAGAAGAACACAACTTTCTTTCAGGCACCATATTTTTGGCACAGGAACCCACAACAACTCTACTGCATTTCCTTTTTCCTAAGGTATAAACATTTCGAACCAAAACAAACTAGTTTACAGCAAAAGCCTATGTTCAGGGCATGCATGTCCTCTGAGAAGCTATGTACCATTTTATAGTCTTGAGATACAAATCAAAAATGATTTTTCTCCTCTTTTCCTTCAAAAAAGGAAAAAGTATCTGATCTCAGTTGTTCAGTCTTTCACAAAATGCTACATAACCAAAGAACTAAAGCAAGGTGATACATCCACACTAGTTATCACAGCATATGTCAAATGTTAATAAACATCCCTTGTCTTTATCAGGTAAAAATACATAGGCCAGTATGAAGGTTACAATCAGAGGGGAGGAAACATGGACCACAACTCACATTTAAATTTTGTAAAGCCTTTTCTTTTGAAGTAGAATGTCTTTCCCCCCACCCCTCCCCTTCTTTTTTTCCTAACTAATACACTGTCCTGCCCAGGAGACCCTCAGCTGGGGCTGCAGACTTTGGAGCCTTTGCCAAACACATTAGTCTCTTGCTTTTTTAAGGGTTGATTTGGCTATTTAAGCTAAGATGTCTAAAGAGCTCAGGAGTTTCTCATGGAGCCCCCCCACACACACACTTTCAACATCTTTTTAATTACTACTTGATTAAGCTCACATTTTCTAGTAGTAGTAGGAGTATAATGGCACCTAAGAGCTCCAGTACTGGATGAACATCCCAGTGCTTGTCACCATTTACAGAAAACTGCTCCCACGCAAAAGTGGTTGCCCAAAAGCAAGCACAAACTTGCTTTGTTGTAAGAGTGGACCACAGACAAGATGCTCCTACCTCAAATAGTTGTGCGGGGAAAACCCAAGAAGCATGTTGAGAGAGAATGAAATTAAACTTGCTACAACATACTAACATTAATGGTATTTTTAACACTGCCTTAAGGGGAGGACACACAAAGATTTGTAGTGAACCGCCTGCTAGTTCTCTCCCTGTATTCACTGGAAATCTCTGAAGATCCTTCTTTCAGGCCTTGCTATGGATTTCTATTTGTTTTATTTGAAGCTAATTTAACCCCAAACCTACCACAGGTTGCAAAACCTGCAGGCAGTATTGGCATGCTAAGGGTTCCTAAACCTCCTCCTATGCTCCAAAGCTATCTCATCAGAGCCAGATTCCCTGAGCGCCAAGCACAACAAATGACCTTCCCTACTTGTCCCTTTGCCACAGTCCTGAGTGCACAAGATGTAGTCAGTAGTAATACACAAACCAGCAGAGGAACATGTTGCAAAGGATGTCACTGGCAAGACTGCAGAGAGATAGACATGGTATTTTGTTGAGTGCTAGGAGATGCATCCACAAACGCAGTGCTCTTAACAGTGTCCAGCTCAGGAGGACAGTAAGTACTAACTGATGGGAACTGAGTGTTCACAATCTGTTTAGGACACTATTCGCTTAAGCTCTTATGATCCTCACTGAACACTCCTTACTGCCCCACCATGGGAAATCAGTATACTGGCTCAGGTGGATCTGTAAAAGTTGCAGCACAGCACAGACACTCTCGGGGTAATTCAGAAAATCACAGTCCTTTCGACCTTACTTCTTTACAGACCCCGCCCTTTAAAGTTCACCATAAAACAGGAACCAAAAGGAGCACTGAAGCCCTGTCTTCTCCACTGCTGCAGGTTTTATTTCTCAGTGTGAGCTCTCTAACCAGAGAACAACCAGTGAGCAGACGAGAATGCAGAATATGCTGGCTCCAGCAGATCTCCTTACAAGTCATAACATTGATATCTGCTATGACTAGTAGACAGCTATCAATTCCTGACTCTGGATCCAGAAGGAGAAACTGAAAAATTCAAACACACAAATCCTTTCAAAAGAGTGCATCTTTCAGCAGAGGAAATTTAGATTGAAACTGGGATTAGGCCACAAGCAAACAGAAGCCTGACGGACTCAGCCTCTTGCAAATATTAGCCAACATCTTAAAAACATCACTCTGGTATGCACAGAACTTTCTCCTCAGAAGAAAGATCAGAACAGCATAAACTATTACAAATTGTGTCTCATATGTAATGGCCCAACTGGTGGGCAGAAAGTTGACACCATCTGCTTTGCACTGACATTCAGACAATAGCATGGAAACTTCATTTTATAAGTATCACGTTAGTTAAACTCAACCAGATTCTGAAGGTGAAAAATCAAAGAGTTGATAAGATACTTTTTTCAGTATTTATATTAGTGTAATTTAACTCATTTATTGTAAACTGTGATTTTTTTCCATTTGCAATTTAATTAATAAAATTCCAGTAGCAGTATTTCTGCACAAGATATCTGCTATGTATTGCACATTTTATGTGAAGCCCTGACTTGAAGAAAGCTACTACTAACTCCACTTTGCAGATTAAAAGCTCAGCCACAAAAGACATTTACCAAAAGCAATAAGAAAGCTTGGGACTCCATGAACCAAACTCAGATCTTGTCGGTCTTTTTCCTCCCAAGACAGGTATGCACAAACCTCGGTAGGAAGCCAGCTTTTTAAAAGTCAGGCTTTCTCTCACATTTACAAATGGGAAAGAGCAGACAATCTAAACACACAATGTGAAAAACTAAATGCTAAATCTAAAAACCCTAGAAATTTCTGAGAAGAAAGCAAGCTTGCTACATCACTATTGAAAAGTTGTGTGCATGTCAATACGGATACAATAATTATTCCAATGTATTGCTTAATTTTTATTACCTTCATCTACACATTACATCTCCATGTGAACAGTACAAACTGAACTTCCAGCATAACTTGTTCATCAAATCACACAATACCAGGACTAGCGACACTTGATTGAACTAGTATAGTAAAAATTTAAAGCAGATAAAATGAAACACTTCTTCACACAGCAGGCAGTGAACTTCTGGAGCTTGCTGTCCCAAGAAACCGTGGAAATAAACAACATCAGCAAGTGGAAAAAGGGATTAAACAAACTCATGGACAGCAGGTCCTTAGAGGAACTGGCAGAGATACCCTCTGGACATCCTTAGTGCAACAGCAGTAGATGCTGCAGGAGCAGGAGTGGAATGAAGCACAAAGAATGGCCAGACTCATTTGCTCTCACTCAACAGTACCTTCCACTGACAGTGCTGGAGTCAGTGTTGGATGAGCAGACTCTGGGTCTGATCGATAATGCACATTCCCATGCTATCAATACCTCTTTGCTCTTAGACAACATGCCAGTGACACTTAAATTCCTCCTTCCCAATCTTTTCAGCCACAGAAAGAAGACAAAACCATGCTTTTTCTGTGAGAATCGACTTTTACACAGTAATTATACTACATAAAGGTCTGTGTAAGTGCCAAATTACCAGACACCCATTCAGTCCTTCAGCAGCTCTGTTTTTCTCAATGTTAGCAGTGGGAAAAGAAAAAAGAAAATTAAAGGGAGTATGTATAATGGATTCAACCCATCATGATGCAGATTTGAGAATAAAACATATAGTGATATTCAGTTCAATGTCTATGCAGAAGACGTTGCAGAAAAAACTCTAGTTTTCCCATAAAGTTCAGGGGACAAAAAGAGGTAATGTCACTGTACTTAATAGGTCTCAATGGAAATAGAGTGATAATGTTGCGAAGAAGCTGAATCTGGCTCAGGAAGTTAAGTCCTAGGAAGCTAAGAGAATATATTGTAAAGGCTGTACTATACGGCTGCCTTCAAATGTTTGTAGGCAGCAGTTACTGACTACTGTGCGATGCAATACTACTGCTGGACATGGAGATGTGATTTCATCTGATGTTGTCATATTTGTGCTCATACACTAACAGTTACTAGTGAACAGATGTAACTGAAAGCAGAATGAATGTCATATCACCAAGTACCAATGCAGAGCCCTACATTTTAGGTGAAATATTTGACAGTGTCTCACACTACACTGCAACCTCAGACTATCTCCTTAAATTTGTGCCAATGCCTATGGGAGCATTGACTAACTTAGAAGAAAACCAAGAAAATCAAAACCAGAACCAAGCCTCAGAAAACTAAACTTCTCAAGCTCACCTTTAAAGCTCGACCCTTTTATGAATCTCATCTAATTTGCACCAAAACTGTTCAAGTTTCTCTTCACTTTTCATCAAGATCTCATCTTCACCAAGGAAAAGTAGTTTGAAATGGTAGCCCGGTTCAACACCACAGGCAGATAGCTTTGCGTTGGAGTGCTTTAATATGCTTTTATATTGCATATAAAGCATGCAAACATAAAACCCAGTTTGTTGAAAACTACCTTCTTTGCGGAAGCTGGCTGTAATTCTGAACAAGTTTTCAATTTTCGCACTGCTGCTAGGGTAGAACAATTTAAAGAGTTTAATTTTTACAGTAGCTTCAATGACATGAGATTATCTAACAAAGTAATGGTTAATCAATAGAGGGTTTAGTTGTCAGGTGAAACATATAACACACTAAAAGGGATTGATTGCAAGACTCCTCCTTATTTACTGGGAGGTATATATTTAAAATGACACAAACTTGTTACCAAGCTGCATTCCTTTAACCTTGCAAAAGCCGTTTGAGAACAGTGTTAAGCAGCCCTATAGCAAAACAAGCTCCAATAAAAAAAAAACAACCAGACAAACCAAAACAAAAAAACCCAACCAAACAAAAAACACCAAAAAAGCCCCCCCCCAAACCCACCCTACAAATATATGAGAGCACCAAATCGTGTCAGAACCAGGGGAACCACAAAGCTGCATTCACTCTCAGCCAAAGGCTTAAAATGCCACAGAGATGCTAGACTATGGTTCAGTAAAGATAGAGTTGTATCTGATCTCACTCTGTAAGTGTCTTTGCTTACATTTTTCTTTTTAAAGAAAGTATGATCCTGCTCTTTGACACAAACACATAACCATTTCTACTCTTATCCACATAGCTCTGGAGGAATACTGAATGCCAACCTGAAGCCTCAAACCCCAGGCAGAGCTCTGTGTGTGCAGCTTTTCCACCAACTGAAATCCGTTTCTATGGCCATTTATTCCGAGAATCCCCAGTCCCTGAACGAAACTCCACTTTTTAATAGAAGCTGCAACCCAGGAGTTCAATAAGATTTCTCCCCCCAATAGTTAATAATTACATGATTTATCAGAGAAAGATAACACTAATAAAAACACAGCAAAAAGACGAACCTCATACCCTCCCTTCAAGTCATTTTCAGGGAAAAGATTATTAAACTGTTCTTCTTGAACAAGGGCTTTTGCAGCTAAGCACAAATTGCCAAACAGTTAGAAAAAAAGTTATTAGACTCAGAAGGATTCGGCAGAAGTGGGAAGTTATATAAACAAATCACTCCAGAAGATTTGGAAGGATCGCTTTCATCTTACTTAGTCTTAGGAGACTTGCATTAATTACCCTTTAAAGGTCTTTCACATGGACTATTTAAAATAAATGCAATTTATTTATTTATTTCAAATGAGGTGCTTCTTCTGAAAGAATTAAGTAATCTCAACAAATTTAAAAACGTTTTTATAAACAGGTAATTAGAAGTCTAGAATTAAGTCAAGCTGTAAGACATTACCCAAGATTCACTGTGATTATTTTCTTAAGATGAAATTTTTGTTCTCTCTAGCCTAGCCTTGGGAAGGGCAGTCTCCATGGAAAGTTGTAAGACAAAATAAAGACTAGCCAAACAAAAAACTAGCTCATTTACAGGATTTTCCCTAAAGCACAGTTTGTCATATTGCAATTACACCTTGCCGACTGTGAAAGCCAGAGTCCTTAATATTGCCACTAGAGGGAAGACGTGTCTCAACACATGGCAATGGTAGTTGGGGAATGGGTTTTCTTGAGCAATTACCATAACAAAGCTCCCTTGGCTCTGTGTACCTTCTAATTACTCAGTACAATTAAAATGACTTACCTAAAACAAACAGCAAAAAAAAGTACCCCTAAGACAAAAAACCTCAAGACAATACAAACAAAAAGCCTCACACCAATCTGCCTATTATCTGAAATTACATTAAAGCTGAAGACCTTTTTTCTTCATCCATCAATGTACAGGGAGGGAAACAAAAAGAGAGTATGCCACAATGCCCAAACACCATGGGGTTGTTCAGTGACTTAAAAGCATTAAAACAAACAAAAACAAAGAGCAAAGAGACCTAGATCTCTTGTTAAAGAAAAGAAGGGGGAAAAAAAGAAAAAGAAATGCGGTATTTAGCCATCTGGTAGCTGCTTGAAAACAAATTGTCCTCAAAAGAGCAGAAATACAGTATGCCATCTCTCAGTTCACTGGCTTATGAATCAACTTTTTTTTTTTTAATAAAAAAATACAGGCACAGTGATGTTTTGACTTCTGCACTGTTGCTGCTTTCACTTCTCTCTTGTCGCACTGTGCAAAGACAACCATGGTCATCCCAATCAGATCCTGTTATTTCATCCTGGATGCATTATTCAGTCTTTCAGGATACCTCTTGTTCTGCCCATTGTTCACATTCCCTCAGGATTTCTTTTTCCTGACAGCTACTTGCTGATTTTTAAACCCTTAAATCTTTCATTTTATAAGGCACGTCATTAAGGGAAGATAGCAGCCAAGTGATTTTTCTTTCCATTGACAATTTGTGACATTTTTCCAGCAGCACGCAAGGTGTTGAAAACCTGGCAGCTGTAACCTCCCGGGATGAAGCTCCTTTTTTATCCTCCCTTGACAGTTTAACTCAATGGGTCAGCACCTTTAAAGACTGCAAAGTACTACTGAAGAGGATGGAGGCTTGAATTACTGCTCCCTCCCTAATCAATGTAAACCCTCACTGCAGGTGAAACTCTTCATCTATAGAGGTGCATGGGGGAGGAAAATGTAAGGCCCTGAGCCAGATGGTTTTCATCTTGTTTTTTAAAGAAGAAAGGAACAAGCTAACAAGGGGACAGCTACTTTGTTAGCTTCTTGGCCTCTCTCATGGCTTTGGATCCCCAGGGTTCCAGCCGCACAAGAGAAAGAATACAGAAAAACATAAACACTTTAAGAAATATAACTCGGGGGCTGGCAACATGCTGCTTTCAAAGAGTTGAGAGCCCTGTTCAGTGCTTTATTTATCACTGCCCACGTTCTTCGGATGGTAAGTGGACATGGACACAAAGGGCAGGGGGAGCAGACAACACTTGCAATTTACTCAATTACAGGGAAATGCAGCAATGTGGCTGGGTGACAGATTCCTATTAGCACTAATTCTGAAAGAGCCCAGTGGCCTTTCTGCCACAAGGCAGCATTCCCATTGTAACTTAGACTCCAGCACAACCTGCCTTGGATAGTCTTTTAACATGCATTAAGTGTCACAGAGGAATGGAAATTATTTTTTGTGGTTCCTTGCGAATACAGAAAAAAAATAAACAGAAAGAATGATCTTAAAAGTAAGACTAAGGACATACTTCTAGCAATTTCAGAAAGCTTTTCAACCAGCAACTCCTTACTAGCAAGTGTTAATAGCATCAAAGACAAGGTAATCAGGGTAATTTTATAGACCAGGTATACGTCCTGCCTCAGCCAGCTCTCCAACAGAAGACAAATTTGAACTGCAGCATCTTCCTCAGAGAGAGGGAGGGAGCTGAAGGACCCACATCTGGAGAAAAAAAACTCTGAAATGGTGCCTAGAGCATGATTTAGGTGCTACATGTAATTTTACAAAATGATCTCAAAGATGTAAGAGTGAATTGAGGCAATATTCTGTGCCAAAATGGTAAGTGAAAATTCTTGAAAATGCTAAGGGGCCTGTTTGGATGGGGTAACAGAAAGGAATTTTTTCCCCCGGACTTCCATCTGGAAGCTTACGGAAAGACAGCAGAGTCCAACGTGAGGTTTGCAGGAGGTACAGTGCAGCAGCCTTGCTGCTGCCAGCAATTCCCCACAAGGCACCTTCACCCACAGACAAACAATAGCAAAAAAAGGCACTTCATTATTGCTGCACCAAAAAGAAGGGAGGGAGGGTTTTAAACAACCTGCATTGTGCCTGTCTTCTTTAAAAACCAGCGGGGTAATCAAGTTCAGGGCAGCCCTGGACAGCTACCCTGTGACCTATTCATGTTGACCCCCACTATTCATCACTTTCCTTAGGACTATGAGGGCAAGCTCCCAGGGAGTGACCACCACAATAGACAGATATGAGCCAACAATAATACGGTTCCTGCAAAAAAAACAGATGGCACTGCAATAAATTTACAAATCTGCATTCATGGCTCTGTTAAAAACACCCAGAAGCTAAAAGGCTGGAGGGGCCCCCAGAGAGCTTCCCCTTCCCCAGTTCTAAAGGCCAGCTCTCTCCCCAAGACTATTGAGCTCATGTTCTTCATAAATGAAGAATGGAGACATAGCCCTTAAAATAACAAATGCCTGACCTAATCAATCTAGCGTTTGGGTCTAACGCTAAATGATAGGCACTGAAAACTAATTATGTTTTTTGGCAAGGAAGTTGAATTAAAATGGAAACACGCAGGTTAAAAAGGCACTGAAGCATTTGTGAGTCCCTTTGAAAGGGCGGCACACACACACGCTTACACGCAGGGCTTGAAACAGGAACCTGATTCAATAACTCATGCATTTATTTTTAAAATGAATCTGATTAGTCCCATGTGTGACCTGCTGGTCCATCTGTATGAGCTGGACTTAATGGGCACTCTTCTCATGCTTACTTCAGTTTGAAGTACGAGAGAGATAAATTTAGTTTAATTTTCAACAGATCAAGCTATCCATTTTCCAAATGGACCATCTGGATCAGCCTATTAAAATTAATTTATAACTTTGCAGTGTGAAAATTCGTTTGTTAGCTTAAATAAACTTGCCAAAAACTTTTGCCACTTGTTGTTTTTTCTGAAGTCTGTTTTCATACTGTGATTTTCAGTTTATCCCTCCAAAATTTAATTTTGTCAGATCAAGCACTCAACAAGAACTGAATGTTTGCATCTTTACCTCAAAGTGTTTCATAGCTTGTATCTTTCCACTGTTCTACCTAACAGTGTCAAGTTCATTGCTTTTTTTCTGCTTCCTTTCCCAGTGCTAATCTCCATGTCTCTTCTGCGTTGCTGCCCCTTATGCACCTGAAAGTGTCTGTGCCTCCCACTTCCAGCATGCCAAGGACACAGCTCCTCTTGTTGAGACTTCTGATGACACATTTCTTAAGAACCCATTTTAATCAACAGAAGAATGATATTTCTCCTAGTAGAAGGTCCACAGAGTAACTGGTGTCTTCAACCCTTGCTCAAAATAGATGCTAAAATAACAATTACACCTCCTCATTACCTCTACCCTCTACCTTCTGGTATGTCTGTTCCACAAACCCATCTGAGAAAACATTTATAGGTAAGACTTGACACTAGCAACACAAATAAGACAAGAAAGCACCTTTAATTAAACTTGTCAACAGCTGAACATGTCCAGACATCATACTTCCCCTGAAGTGGTCTGATGTACTTCATGAATTTACTAAAAATAATCAGAAAGTACTAAATATGTGGACACTTTCACTGGAAAGACCACTTAAGTAAACAGACTTCTCCTCTACTCACATAGAAACGTTCAGTTCCTCTGGGCGTGTAGGTCCATGTTCCCCAATATGAAATTTAAACAGTGGTGTCTTAAGGGAGGGACAGAAAATATTAAACTATACACTCAGTATTTACCAAGTTAGCATCTCTCCACTATAGTGGAAAGCATTTTTGGTGTATTACTACTTTGACAGCATTTGCAGGTCAGATCTTTTTTGTTTTACAACATATGGATAGATTTAAGACAGAGTAGCCATCTGCATACCTTCCTGTAGGAGACACAGGTCTCTCCAGTAAGTATCACTCTACTTATTAATTATGAGTCTATGGGCACAAGCCTATGTCTATGTCTGATTTCCACAACTGGAGGAGTTGGAAAACTCCCCATTACTTTCAACAAAAGGGCACTTGCTTTAAGACTAGGACTACATCTTGAACAAACGTGTCCGTAAACATGATTTTCAACACAAAAGGCCCCAGATAGCAATCAGAAGACCCAAGGATCTTGCATCTACCACAGTAAAGACTGGACACTAAGATGGAGACTTATAGGACATCTCAACAATACCCTGAAGCACAGCTAAGCATCTTCAATGTAAACAATGTCAACGTGAATTGTTTCTAATATAAAATATTTGGACAGTACAGGTGTTTTTTAGGTCTATTCTTGATATCTGGTTACTTTGGGGTATGACGAATTGTGAACCTGTGGAAAAAACAGCTTTCCCTGGACACTAAGAATATTTCTGCAGATTAAAATATAACAGAAGGGAAACTCAACTCAAGAAACAAGATCTTCTTGATCTGTTTAATACTGTTTGCAAATGTTTGTGTCCTCCTTAATCATGAGGAAGGTATGACTTAAGTCATGTTCATCAATCATTTTACTCTGTTATGCCTTGGGCAGCTGAGGGACAGACATTTTTGCACACTGTGGAGAAAGGGCAAGGTGAAAAAGGATCTGAAATCAGTAAATCCCACCTAAATCAGAAATCACAAGCCAGAACCCCTTTGCTGACCATGGGAATTAAAAAAATATATTCTTCTGAACTGGTAAGAACTTTGCTTTACTATATATAAAAGAAAAAAAGATTATGTTTTATCAGACCACTCTTTCTCCTTTCTACCCACTAATTTATAGGAGTGTAGAAGAAACAAGAACAGGTCATTTTTCAGGTTATTAACCTGAACATCACCTCCATGAAAATTTACCTTCAAGGGCAATGAAAAGCTTAATTGTTGCAGAATACTTTGAGACTGTTGATCTGAACCAAGGCAAAATACACTACAAACAAGACAGGAACAATTACAGAAAAAGAGGCTGAAGAGGTCTTGATGAACACCAAATGGAGAAAGGTATAACTAGAGAGTCACAGTTGATTGCACTAGACAGAAGTCTAGATTTCTTTAGCAAGAGTCATCAAACTCTCCTGAAAGCTAAATCTGTATGTCTTATTTTCCTGGGTATGATATGACTTGTTCAGACTTCAAAGGAGAAAAGAAAGAATTTCCATGGGCATAAGTCAGACTTCAGCTTCCAGAAGCGTTTAAGGATTCAAATAGCCAGAAAGTTTTATTGCATTTTTAAAGAGACTGATCACATACCTGTCTAAGTGAATTCTTCTCGGGAATGATCTTCCTAGGGGGCTCATCATTATTACAGTCTTCTCTCTCAGAGGAATTCTGTGAAAGAAAGTAAGCTTTAATTCAGTTCTTATCCCTAACATTACTTTGCAAGGAGAAAAGAAGCAGAATATTTTATTTCACAGGCTGTAGTATTTTACACACCATATACCAGAGGCTAACTTGTGCTTTTAAGCCAAACAGCTTGTTATGACAGAGACAGAATTTCTCCTCCTCAACACAACACCACATCACTATGCAGGTATCTGCTGAAGAAGCCTGTGCTTCGGAGATTTAATCTGAGACCACCAGTAACCTCCACTTTGAAAAGCTGAAATGGTAGTTGGATCAGCACAGCAACACCAGTGCTCCTGAACACCCCAGAATAACTATTTAAAACAGTGGAGCCTGTTAAAAACAAAAGGTTGTTAAATAGGTGCAATTGTTCTCTATGCCCCTATACTTTTAATCGGCCTTACAATCACTAACTCCACCAGGTACACTTGGCTGCCAAAAATCACAGAGAAAAAACAACAGAGCAAAACTCTGGTGAAAGAGGTTGTCAGGAGGACCTTTAAAAAAAAAAGTGTAGGTAGCATATGATATCATGTCTAGTTTTCAGTCTTTCTCCCTGACTCTACATACATGTGCAATTTTTACAAAAACTGATGCTTCAAAACTTAAGCTGCTACCCCCCAAAAAAGAGCATCAGCAAGACAAGCAAGAAATACCAGGGTTTTTCCAGCATGAGTAAGAAAGACCACCAGGAGTCTTTTGTCCTGTTAACCTCATAAGTAAAAGCAATTAAGAGTAAAGACAGGCTATAGTTTATCTCAGGATACAGTCTGTAGCAAACATTTGGTTAAAAACTGCTGGTTATGTGGTGGGAATCCTGTCCATGCTGCCAAAATCAGCTATTCCGGAAGACAGCATTCCTTTGCACAGGTTCAGCCACCATGTTGACAGAGTAATGACAGCCAGCTTTGGGGGAATCCCAAACTCACATCTAAAATCAGTTTGATCACCACAGTATTCATAGCCTTAGGCCACATTCCCACGCATTCAGTAGTGAGCAACTAAACAGGTTTTAAAGAGATACAGAAAAACTGCTTAGGGAGAGCTCTGCCAGGAAAAGAATGTTTATCCAGTTACTTGCAGACAAGCTCAGGAGCATGTATTTTAAGGCAGAAGTTTGCATTCTATACCTCTCCCCTCTCATCCCTAAAATAACCTGTCTTTCGCTGAGCATAGCTCTGCCTGGTTTCTCACAGAACCAGCTTTCAGCCCAACACCTCAGGAGACAGAAGTGGCATCTGTTGGCAAAGGAGGAGCTGGACCCTGCGAACAGCCAGAGTGGCAGAGCAGGGCTAGCAGAAAGCAAGCAGGCTGTGGGAAGCCATCAGAAGAGCAGTGTGCTTGTGTGCCCACTGCAGTGCTGCGTGATCAGGCTCTGTCCAGGCAGCTCAGGTTTGCTGGTCTGGCGATGGGGAAGAAAAGGAATGTCAGGATGCAGGGCAGAGGTTGAAGTTGTCTGCTGAGGAATGGCAGGTAAGGGAGCAGCAAGGGCAACACAACAAAAAAAAACTCCACTTGGAATGTCATAAACTGGTCAGAAGGATTCTGTGCAAAGAAAAGCTTGCAGACCAACTAGTAATTTTGGATTTATTTTTTTTAAACAACATATAGAACACACAAGGCACCATGACATCTGGGATGCTGCAACCAAGGTTTTATAATGGAAATCAATCCTAAATAGGCCTGATAAATTGCTGTAAGAGGCAAGGTTTTAGAAGTTTTCATATGAGGTCTCAGCCAGGACCAAGTTATTACATTAAACCCAGCTCAAAAAGGACTGTGATCATAAAAAAATACAAGCTAGAATCACATAGCTCCTAAAAGGAAGGTCAGACATTAAAAGCTGCTCTTTTCTGCTCATGAAATACAGTTTAGTAAGTGGTTAATTCAAGTAATGATTTTAATTTTTGCACTTTGGAGAAAAAGACCAATTGCAAGAAATGTAAGAATCTAGTATCTGAAGTGAGTTACTATACATTTCCAAG
This sequence comes from Bucco capensis, assembly GCA_013396975.1. Taxonomy (NCBI): domain Eukaryota; kingdom Metazoa; phylum Chordata; class Aves; order Piciformes; family Bucconidae; genus Bucco; species Bucco capensis. The sequence continues at coordinate 227,292 of VWZO01006671.1, forward strand.
AAACATATTGGGGGGGGGGGGGGTGAGAATAAGGGAGTTGTTTACCATTTCTGGATGCTTTTTCAACATCCATTCCCTTCCCTACAGTAAGTGCCAAAACAATTTCCCCATCGAAATAATCTTTCTATGACAATGAAATCTTGCATGCCTCTCACCTTTCAAAGCCATTAAGGATCCTTCCTTTAAAAACATCAAAATGCAGGGAACTCAGTGATTCTAGTGAACTGTCAGCCCTTATTTTGAAATTTCTAGTCACTGAAAAACATCAAATTATCTACTTTTTCTTTAAGCTGAGCATCTAATTTTAAGAGCAAGCAGAGGACCATTTTGCATTCATTATCTTTATAGGTGGCAAAGCTAAGAGGTTGGCTGAACAAAGACCAGACAAAGACTGCCAAGTGCATATGGTGGTTCACAGCTTGGCGTCTCACCATTCTACAGCACCAACACAGCAGCTCCGATCGCAGACTATTAAAGAGGAGCGCTGCTCATGCACTTTTGTCGGCAAGTAAGTTCCGCTTGGTGAAGACAAAATGACTGGAAAGCATTACACTTCAGAAAAAGCACAGATGTTTATAACTCCCGCTCATTTCTCAGGAATAGGCAACCTATCAATCCAGGTGCAGGTATAAGATCCTGCATGTTTCAGGACTAACTGTAGTTGCATGGAAGTGAATTTCATCTCATATGGCAACACTTAGCCATGGCCATGGGAAGAGTATAATGCAATCGACTGAAATGGTGCATCTGTGTATTTCTCCTTGCTGAGCAAGGTAGGAGGAGGGATAAACATGTACGAGGTCAGAATATGGTTTGCTTCAGCAGGACTTCACTGATGCCCTTGGCCACAAGAGAGGCTGACAAAGGGAGGAACTGCTCTGAGCACCCTCTCGTGGTTACTGAAACACGTTTCAGGCACAGACCTGGAAAGAAGCATTTGGTATCCAGACGGTAAGTTGGGTGTACTGGGAATACTAAAGATCTGCAGTGACTGTACTTGATACATAGTAGAGGAAGGATGGAATCTGTTATGGTGAAAGAAGTGATGAAAACCACTGCATACAGAAACCTAAGCCATACAAACTTTTTTTTCCTTCCAACAGGAAAAAATTTTATATCCCACAGACAAGCCCTCCTTCACAAACTAAAGCCAGATTGGCCAAAAGTGTTTGCATTTGCACACAGGATTCTTGCCTTTTGAACAAGACAAGATGAGAAGCACTGAAGTCTCCGAAGCACAAACTGATCAATCTTGGTGAGATAAAGACTGCAGCCCCCCCCTGCTTCCACAGACAGGTAAAATTTGGGGATTTTTTATTTGCCCAAGGTCACACAATGGCAGTGGAAGCACTGGGAACAGAAGACAGGAAATCCAAGCTCGTAATTCTTGTAACCTTTGAAATTTCTTTCTAGCAGGAGGTTCCTGTAAAGGGGCTCTGCTCTCCATAGCTCATTTTTCCTAAAATGGCTGCTGTTTGTAATGAGATGCTTTTAAACCTGATTTGCATTTAAAACTTCAGCCTGTAATTAACAGAATATAACTCCATGGCAGGTTGTCTTAAAGACCACTATGAAATTATTACTATTTAACTGTCCCCATGAAGCCTCCTCCACCACCAAACACAACATGGTACGAACATATACAAAATACCTAGTCTGAAGCACTTGACAGGAGATGACATGCAGTATTTTGTGTACACAGCCCAGCAAAACACTGCTGGGAATGAGATATAATACACAGAGAAAAACACTCCCAGGGACTACCAATTGGGCAGAGCTACCTTTAGTACCGCCTCACTCATCATGGTGGAAATCAAGCCCCTGCCAACTGAGGGAGGCTTTCTTTGGTGCTGTTCTGCCCTGCACTAATTATAAAAGAGTACAGACACAGCCTTTTTCAAGTGTGGGGATGTACGGGTAGGGGAGAAGCATGTGCCTATTTGAAGAGCACAACTATTTTTTATGCTTTCAAATTCTTAATCCTGTTTGGAGCTGTCAGTAGGGGTTAATGGAAGCCTTGGATAGGAGAATTCCAATCTGGTTGGCAGATGGATAGGTTGGTTATAGCTGCATAACTATGTCTTGCCTGCAGGCACAATTCAGAACACTGTTAAAGCAATATAAAGTCTCTGTCAAGCTGAACCATTTGGATCAGTAGCAAGGAGAAATAATAATAAAAAAAGGAGTTCATTTCTGGGCCTTGCACATTTATGCTAGTATGCAGAAACTGATTAATTGTCATCATGTGCTGGTCTGCTATACCTCGGATTTCTACTTCTGGAGTAGATTTTGCATGCTAATATAATCATTCTCCCTCTTGAGACATTAGCAAATAATCAAATGAAAAACAGGATCATAATTTACTGAGATTCGGGCAATTCTCTATGCAAATTTGACTTGTTATTGCTGCTGCCTCGTTAATCTGAATGCCTTTGACAAACTCCTTTGATTTATGAACTCATGACAACTCCAATGTGTATATATTTTGCTAGATTGACATTATCATTAAGAGTGGGTGGACTGAGCTCACATGAATGGCTGATTTTATTCGCTGGTGTCTGCTGCTCAACAGCTGAGCATCTCCTTCTCACAAAGCCCCTAAGCGCCAGGCTCTTCCCATCTTCCCATCCATTCATCATCTCGATGTTAATTGGCCCAGGCTTTAAGCAAATTTTCAACACGATTTAAAGGCACGATGACACTGATTACTGACCCTCTGCCATACGGTGCCTATTGATTAACCTGACAGAGATGATGAGCTTGAGGGAAACTAGGTGTGTGTGGACCTTGGAGGGGGAAAAACAGGAAAAAATATTGTTTATGCGGGCAAAACACTTGTCATTATCCCAAAGGCCAGAATTTGTGCTGCACTGGCCCTTAAAACACACTATTGCTTTAAACACCTGCATCCAATACAGAAAATGCTTGCTTGCTGTGGAAAAATGATTACAAATTTGATGTCATGTGCAGTCTGTATTTTAATCGAGTTCCCTGATAAATAGACCCCCTCAAGCCAATCAAGTCTCGCTCTAGCCATTGCGTGTGTATGCATCAGTTTGAACAGAAGACTGGGCAGGGTCTGTTTTTAGTGGTATCAGCAGATCCGACCGCATGTAGGAAATCTACTTGGGTATTTCAAGTCTCTAAGCAAATAATAGAGTGGGAACACAGTGTCCAACAGTTACAGTAGAGTAAATGCTTCAAGGGCAAACTGGATGCCAAACATAGCTGTCTCCCTATTTCTCTTGCCCCATTAAAATAAATGCTTTAGCACACACTAGTGAAATAGTTAATTTCCCCTTTCCAGGGCAAACTGTTGATATAACCTGACTCCCAAGCTCCTAGCACTGTGTGAACGCAAAATTTTATCATTAATTGAAAATCCTCTTTCGTGTTTCTTGAAGCATCCTTGCACTGCATTTGGTCCTCCTCACCAAGGACAGAGGGGTTCTGTCTCGGCCAAGAGGGAGCCACTGAATAAAGTAGGTACATCAGCATTCTGCCTGTAGACTGGTGCTCTATGAAAGGAAAAGGAAGCAGAAGGCCTGTTTAACCCCTGCTCAGCCCCAAGTTAAGTCTGTCAGTCAATGCACATTGCTATTCTTTCCCAATTCAAACCAGCAGTCTGCCAGCAGTCAGGATGTTTCGCTTATTTAGTAAGGGGAGGGGGAGGATTTGGGAGAGAGGAAGTGTTGCCTAAGATCCTGTAAGTTAGTTGTCTTCTAGTTTGTGTCAATTTGTTGCAGAAAAAAGGACAAGGAATCATTGGGTAAAGGTATGGAGAAATTAGCTTCAATTGCCTGATGCCCATGTCAGTCAGAGCGGACTGAAAAGTGGAAGGGGATGTAGGGAGGAGAGAAAAAGAAAAAGAGAGAGATGTGTGGAAATAAGAGCCAATCTAAGACTAGAGGCACATATAAGCCTTATGTTCCCTTTCCAATAACCTTTGTAAGTGATAGATGAGTCCAAGCCCATTGTTATCGTTATGGGACTGTCAGCATCCTGATTTTATAAATGCTGTCTGTCAGTTTATAAATTTCTCAGCCATTTCAAACAGTGCTAGGATGAATCCTGGCACGGCCAATGTTAGCCTGAAAGCAGTATTACTGTAAAAAAAAAAAAAAAAGGTCTAACATCCACTAAAAATACTGAAGGATAGCTTCTCATTTTTCTCCTATCATGAGGATCAACATATTCAAATTCATGCTTATTTGGCTAGTCACTACAATACATAAACGCTTAATGTTGGTAACATTCTTAGAGAAAAACATATATGAAAGCTGCAAGTTTTAAGGCAATTCTCTGTTTGGTAGATAAAACAAAAATGACAGCTGTAACACACAGGGAGATCCACAGCAATGAAAATGCAGAGATAAGTATCAGACCCCATTTCTCCTCGACATTTGCTGCTCTGAACATTCACCGAGATTAGATCCTTTTCAAGAACACCATAAATTGCAATGTGTGGTCACAAGGGGGTGACTTCAGCCCAGAATGAAGGCACAGACAAGTTTCCCAGCTCTTACAAGTTTAAAGTTAAAGGTACTTCTGCAAGGGGTTTATGGCTAAGCATCAGAATGACGGAAGGAGAGGGCAGAGAAACTGCAGCCTGCCTTGCAGCGACTGATATTGGAAAAAGAAAGAGAATAAGCTAAACTGGCCTTCCAGTTCACTGCCTGCTTTGCAGACTAGTATACACATGTGTATCAAAGTTTTTATATCTATTACCTTGCTAGCTGCACAGAATCCTGGCCTTTCTTCCTCCAAGATGTTTATAAACTCCCCATGATAGGGACTTCTCCACCCCCACTCTGAGCATTTGTGCGGTGCCTAAAGAAATTAAGTTCAAAGTCATGTCTGAGCAGTTCAGTAATAACCTAATAATAACCTAAATTATTAAAACTGAAACTCTGACAGCAATGCAAATGGAAAAGTACAACATTTCCCCTCCAACCAGACCCATATATGTATGTTCATACAAGTCCTAGTTTGGTCTGCATCCATGTTAACACTGTCCATGATAACAGAACTTTCAACAACCTTTTTTTTGCAGTTGAAAAATCTGGAAAAGATTTTATATCTACAGAAGTAGAAAGGATCCTTTATTTTTTGCTTATTTTTCATTGAAATCAATAATTAGAAACATACACACTTTCAAAGCAATGAGACTTGATAATGGAACTTCATGACATCGAGTTTCTTATAAGTTAATAATTGGTTGGTTATAAGGGGTAATGTAAGGGCGTGGAGAGTCTTCGCATTGCAAGCACAATAAATTCAGTTTAATGTTAGAATACCAAAACCCAGCACAAATATCAAAGATCTGATGAACAGACGCATTTTGAAGAGCACGATTCTAGTTGCAGTTAAATAATAAACAAAAATTCAGGTACCAAGAACAATCAGCTTTAGGAAATTTTAAAAAGCTATTTTCATACACATTTCTCAAATGACAGTGAGAGAGACAGAGAGAAAGAGAGAGAAAGAGAGAAAATATGGCTAATGAGAATAGTCTTTCCACGTTCCCTGGGAAGCAGCCCTGTTTAACATTTCTGTTCTGTGAATTTAAGAGAGTCAGCAGTGGTAAATTTGTTTTTAATATTCAAGCTTTCAAGCCTTGCAAGCTAGTTGGCCAATGGCCCTTTCTATTTCAATGTTTGTTGGTGCCTTATTTACACAAGCATTACATCCGGAGAGCCTTTGAATATAATTTCACATGGATTAAGGGAAGAACATTTGCTTCTGCTAATCAGGACATCTGGTTATTTTTGTAACTCACAGATATCTGCATTAGGCAGTTTGATTTCCCCATTTCTCATAACAAGGTTAGAGCTTAAGAAGCCTCAAGGACCTCTAGTTAAATTTTATTATTTGCTTTTTCTCACAAACAAGTCTGTTTCAGAATTTCTTTTCCTAAATAGCAGAAATCAATCAGTACCTTCACAGGTATACATATGCTTTTACAGCTTGCACTTCCTATGCTTGATTTTATAGTGTACATCTTGTACTCCAGGGTTTTATAGAAGTTCAAAGCTATCTACATCTTTTTAAGGAACGGAAAGCACATATTCCCAAAAACCATTGATGAAAACATCCAATTGACCTTATGATACACATAATATGGGTATAGTTCCAAACATCCAGCAAGGCCACTTATGTGAGACTGGTGTCAGGACTTGTTCTGAATCTCACTACCAATATGCTTTGGTTTGTCTCTTACTAGCACCTTATCCTGCACATCTGCTCCCCACACTGAACGTAACAGTATCCTTCCCTTTCTGTTCTTTAGGACAACATTTATGATTTCTCCACTCTTTTAAAACTGTGCTCAAATTCTTCTTTAAACAGTTTCAGATGTGGTTAAACTTCTCTGCCAGGATGCAGAATTGTGCCATGCATACTTCAGGAATAGGGACATTGCATGCAACAGAAGCCTATTAAGGAACCAAATCAACTGAGGTTTGGCTCTCACTGTTGCCTTCATTTTGCTACATGCCTTTCACAAAAATTCATTTTCAGCACTCCTCCCAGGGTGTTAAACTGCTAAAGTTTGAAATTATACCTTCTCATTTGCAGGATTCTTCCCCTCCCTGCCTACAAAACACAGCTTTTTCAAGTGCTTTTGTATGCTGGAACATTTCCTTCATTTTCAACCCTACACGCAAGGTGAGGAAAAAAAGCACAAAGTCAGCTTTTACAGTCTCTGAACACAAGCCAACATACAAAAAAGACGTCAAAGACATATTTCTAGTACTAACAAGAGTTAGCAAGAGCCAACAGATCTGGAGAGAGTTTTTTAAAAACTTTTTATTTATTAAAATTCTCTTGATACAGATTAACTTTCTTTGTACAATATTTATTACAGCTTCATTTGCATAGGAGCTGCAAGTGCTCTGAGAAATGGGTTGTAAAATTGGCTAGTTTTGCTGTAAATTTCATGTCCTTCTTGAAGTATTATTTTCTAACTTTTTATAACTACTTCCCTCAAAGGGCCAATGCTGTCTCACTATAAAACTCCTTCCCTTCCTGGTCATTGCCTACACTTATCATTTTGCTATTTTTTTCAAAAACTCTCATTCTGAGCTTTCCTGTCAAGTAGACAAAAAGACCTCCACTTCTCATCTTACTGCTTCCTTGGAACTTGTGGCTTTCTCAATCACAAACATCTCATTCCACCACACTGTCCTTGTCTCACTGTACTGTTTTATGCATTTCTTGTTGCTTTTTCCTTCCTATTTTTCATTGCAGGAAAGATGCAAAGAAGTTATAAAACAAAGGTATGAAGCAGAAGTTGTCTACACAAAGCCAAAATGACAGCATGGTGGCACAAACCTCAAATTCTGTGTCCCACATGGTGTTAACTTTTTTAGGAACAGTTCCTCAAAAACAGTGAATGAAAGTAACTCACTTGCTTAAAGAAATAGCTACTCAATGATGTCACTGCAGTGTTAGATTGACGTGAATTCACAGCATACTGTCTATACCACAGTATGTAGTAGCACTTTTTGTCTCAGACAATGTGAGCCAGGTGACCTGGTTTTCAATCCAGAATAGGTTCAAAGTACCTACAGAGTCACCATGGAGCAGTTCAGGTGACAGTTCCACCTTCATAACATGACTCACAGTAGTAGTTTCTCCATACAGGCAGACCTCAATCCTTTTTCCAGCTTCCAAAGCTACATTCATTACAGGAAGCATCATCCACCACTGGACTACTTGATAAATTTAGTTACCTTCCAATACATGGTATGTTTATTTTCATATAGTGCTACTGATTTAAAAAAAAAAAAAGGTGTGAGTCTAACTATGTCCCAATCTTCCATCACAACAATCAAAAAAATTTATATTCTTTTAAAAAAAAGAGTGAAAATTACAGATTAGGCACCGCACTTTGTAACACGTGGCTAGCAAGCACTGTGGCCTTTTAACAGCTGCCATCCGAGAAATAAATCCTTGGGTCCTCCTGATTTGGCCAGACCAAATTTAGAAGTAGTAACACAATAGCCCCTCCTTTACATTTCAATTTAAAAGCTCACTATTAGGTTCTGCTATTACAAAACAATTCCAACTCCAAAATGCAACCTTCTTGGACTAGAGCAAGGAGTTACAAAATGTTATTGCAAACCTCACTATGTGGAGTAAGGAAAAAGAGTTGGACCTGCTATGGAGACCATCAAATGGGGTGGGTAGTCAAGCAATCAAAAAAGGAAAGAAAATGGGGTATATAGTATCTCGCCTTCAGATACCTTGGGGCTAGCAAACATTTTGTTCCTATAGGAAATTACACAGCTCTAGATCACAGCCTATTGAGATCCACTATTTGCAGCTTTTTGCTACAACATGAATGGCTTATTAAACCTACAACATATCTGTTTTAGTTAACTTCTTGGTGGAGAGGGGCCAGGAAAACAAAATGTACTTAAATGCTGAATTTTTTTTCCAGGCTGAATGCCTTTCATCCAGTAAGACATTCAAAGCAGTGACCCAGAAAATGGATTGAAAAAGCAATCTTCCGTCTCAGTGCCGCATTATCATTCCTATTCAGTATTCTCGGTGAGATATCTCAATCAGCTGGATGTGTGTGTAAGTGACAGCGCAGCCCATTGCTGGGTTAATTAAACATTTGACTTTAACACCCTCCCCGTCATTAAGCAAATAAAAACAGATAATTCAAACTGCACTTCATCCATGGGGTACACAACATACATGTCAAAATTAAGAGAGTCCAAGGCCCTCAGGGAGTTCTACTCGGGGAGGTAATCAGTTTAAATCTTATCTGGTTTATCAATTATTCTATTGATTAAAGCAGGGTGATTATACAAAACTCCCTCTTGCCACATGGGATACATGTCAGCAGAGTAGGACAACAGAGGGAGGCTCAAAAACGATTTAAAGAAAACACAGACAGATGAATAACAGTCTATTAGTACATGTGAGCAATCCATAGATGGAAAGCCTGATTCTTCTTTTTAAGCAAGTGAATTAACGTCCTTCCAAATCAGAGTGCCAATTCTGTTATCTCAACTGCTTTAAAATCAAATCTCTATATTGGAAGGGCAACATTTCTTTGTTTTAAGCAGATGACTTCTCTCCCAGTATTTGAAACGTGTTTTATTGATACTGGTCTTGAAACATAACAAAGACATAAAATCTAAGAAATCTCAGACTTTTATAGGGCATTATACTTCTCTACCAATAACACTCAGGAAGTACATGGAAAGTGCACTCTCAGTACTTGAACTCTCCCACAGACATACATGACATAGCCGTAAGTAAAATGCTGCATTTTAATTACTGAAGTGTGACAGCTCACCCCAGACATAAAAAGACTGTGCTTCGGAATTTCAGAGATTTTTTTTTTTTTTTTGAGCCCTCCAAAGTGATACAATGGCAATTGTGTGAGCTGCCACTGCCACATTCTCCTGATTTTCACAGAATCACCTGGGTTGGATGGGACCTCTGGAGGTCATCTAGTCCAAACCCCCCTGCAGCAGGCAGGGACATCCCCAAATAGATCAGGTTGCCCAGAGCCCCATCAAGCCTCACCTTGAATGTCTCCAGGGATAGGGCCCCAACCACCTGCCTGGGCAACCTGTTCCAGTGTTCTGCCACCCTTGTGGTGAGCAACTTTTTCCTAGTATCAAGTCTAAATCGACTCATCTCCAATTTAAAACCATTGCCCCTTGTCCTTTCACTCCAGGCCTTTGCAAACAGGCCCTCTCCAGCCTTCTTT
>VWZO01006671.1:252570-266867 GCA_013396975.1 Bucco capensis
TTATCCACTGAACAGTCCACCCATCAAATCCATAGCTCTCTAACTTGGCCAGTAGAATGTTGTGAGGGACCGTCTCAAAGGCCTTGCAGAAGTCCAGATAGATCAACATCCACAGGTCGTCCCTTGTCCACTGAGGTAGACACACTATCGTAGAAAGCCACTAGGTCTGTCAAACAGGATTTACCCTCAGTGAAGCCATGCTGGCTGTCTCTGATCACCTCCCTCTCCTCCATGTGCCTTATCAGATCTTCTAGGAGAATCTGCTCCATGATTTTCCCAGGGACAGAGGTGAGGCTAACTAATATTCTAAATATAGTATGACATGTTGAGAAGAGCTGAAGAGTTTAAAAACAGAGAAATGGGGCTTTTTCTCATTCATCTATCTGACCATAAACCAGAGAACTGCATATGGTTGTACAGAGAAAAACAGAGACATAAGTTGTAACTATCACAAAAAAAGAGGACAACAGAGGAAAAGAAGTGCTAGAAATTATACCATTTAAACTGGAGCAGATAAAAGATAAGGCATGCTCTGTAAAGTGTTAAAACTATATATACCAGATGTGAGTTTGATTTGAGGAGACAGATCTTTCCCCATCTCTTTTTTTCAATCACTTTAGGAAGCAAATATGGAGTGGCTGGCAAGTACAATTCTCCCTGAAAGTCCCCTTCACAGCATGGTTTCTTGCATGCTCTCTAAAATCTAATTCTCAGGAAATGTGCCTTAGGAATTTTGATCCTTTTTGATGCTTTATCAAATACATGCTCAGATGGGACTAGGATTCCTAATATTCACAATTATTTTTCATGAATTAATTTAGGTTGGAAAGGACCTTAAGCTCATCATGTGCAACCATTAATCCAGCACTGCCAAGTCCACCCTCAAACCATGTCCCTCAGCAACATACCGACATGTCTTTTAAATACCTCCAGGGATGATGACCTCACCACTTCTCTGGGTAGCCTGTTCCAGTGCTTGACAACCCTTCTGGGGAAGAAATTTCTCCTAATGTCCAATCTAAACATCCTCTGGTGAACTTGAGGCCATTCCTCTTGTTCTATCACTTGTTGCTTTGGAGAAGACACCAACCTACAGTCTCCTTCCAGGTACTGTGGAGAGAGAGAAGATCTCCCTTGAGCCTACTTTGCTCCAGACTAAACAGCCCCAGTTCCCTCAGCCACTCCTCATAAGATTTGTTTTCTAGGCCCTTCACCAGCTTCATTGCCCTTCTTTGGGCACACTCCAGCATCTCAATGTCTTTTTTACAGTGAGGGGCCCAAAACTGAACACAGTATTCAAAGTGTTGTCTCACCAGTGCTGAGTACAGGGGGACAGTCACTTCCCTAGTCCTGCTGGCCACGTTATTTCTGATAAAAGCCAGGATGCTGCTGGCCTTCTTGGCCACCTGGGCCCACTGCTGGCTCATATTCAGCCAGCTGTTGACCAGCATCCCCAGGTCCTTTTCTGCCAGGCAACTTTACAGACACTCTGCCCCAAGCCTGGAGCATTGCATGGGGTTGTTGTGATATAAGTGCAGGACCTAGCACTTGGCCTTGTTGAACCTCATATCACTGGCCTTGAGCCATCAATCCAGACTGTTCAGATCCCTCTGTAGAGCCTTTCTACCCTCAAGCAGATCAACACTCCTGCCCAGCTTAGTCTCTTCTGCAAACTTACTGAGGGTGCACTTGATATCCTTGATCAGATCATCAATAAAGGTATTAAAGAGAACTGACTCTAAAACAGAGTCCTGGGGAACACCACTTGTGACTGGTTGCCAACTAGATTCAACTCCATTCACCACAACTCTTTAGGTTTGACCATACAGCTAGCTTTTTACCCAGCAAAGGATATGCCCATCCAAGCCATGAGCAGCCAGTTTCACTAGGAGAATGCTGTGGGAAATCGTGTAAAAGGCTTTGCTCAAGTCTAGGTAGGCAACTTCCACAGCCTTTCCCTCATCCACTAAGCAGGTCACCTTGTCATAGAAAGAGATAAGGTTAGTCAAGCAGGACCTGCCCTTCATGAACCCATACTGACTAGGCCTGAGCACCTAACTGTTGTGCACATGCCACGTGATAGAACTCAGAATGATCTGCTCCATCATTCCCTAGTAATGAGGTCAGACTAAGAAGCCAGTATCCAGATCCTCTTTCCAGCCCTTCCTGCAGGCAGGCATCACACTTACTAACCTTGAGTCAACTGGGACCTTCCTGGTTAGCGAAGACTGCTGGTAAATTATTGAAAGTGGCTTGGTGAGCACTTCCAGCAGTTCCCTCAGTACCCTTGGGTAGATCCCCTCCAGCCCCACAGATTTGTGTGTGTCTAAGTGGTGCAGCAGATTGCTAACCATTTCTCCTTAGATTATGGGGGCTTCATTCTGGTCCTCATCCCTGCCTTCCAGCTCAGGGGGCTGGGTACCCAGAGAACAACTGGTCTTACTATTAAAGACTGAGGCAAAGAAGGCATTAATTACCTCAGCCTGTTTATAATATAACACAACAAATGGGAGAAAAAATCCCAATACTTTTCAATCCCACTAAGTTCCTCTTATACTTTTTGGGCCACATATATAACTAAGCCAATGCCAAAAATACCACACACATCACTTGCACATTGTATCCACTGTGCACTATTCATGTCACCACAGGACACTATACATTGTATGACATGTATCAGATAAAGCAGCTGCTATTTACATTGCAAATGTTGGTCTCATGAAACTTAGTAACAATTACAGAAATTTACTTCTGGCTAACAGGCACAGTATGAAAATCACTTGGGGTCTTCTGTGGCCCCTGGTGTGATAACTGTGCCAACAGCAGAGGGAGCATTAAACTCATTGCCCATGGAAAGTGTGGGGANCTGGCTAAAAAGTGATTTTGATTCCATTCTTTGGTCCACTTTTAAAGCTTTAAACCTCTCATTTATACATAAAAATGAAAAGGTATCTCTGATTTTTCTCTCTACTGTTCAGACAGGTGTTCTCCTGATTAAATGCATATGATATAGGTTAAAAAAAGGGAAAGAAAATAAATCTCCAGTGCATCTTGTGTACTTTCACAATTAAAAAAACTGCCATACATATCTCATTTTTAGCTTGGGTAGCACTTGATCATATAGACTTCTCATCTGAGAAAGTAGTACATGATATAACTTCAAAAAAAAGCTGCAAAAATGGAATGAGAATATTCTTTTTATTAATTCCAACAGTGGATACAAGGTATACCAAGTATGTAATTACATGAGAGCCACCCAGCTTTCAAAGGAGCCATTCCAGTGAATTGTGTAAATAATATGCGTTTAAAAACCCTAAACACATGGATACAGATTTACCAGTTATGTAGCAGTTATATACCTGAGAGAAAAGAATACCCATTTAAAAAAAAATAAAGGAAAAGAAAATCTTGCCTAATTATGAACTTACCAAAGAGACTAGCATGGCTCAGAGCAAATTAATACTTTTATAACTTTCTCCAAAAGTTTTTTGTCTGTTTTCATTTCAGAATAAGAAAAATGTTAAAAGTTGTAAATCTTCATCAAGCCAAAAACAATGGCCAAAACCCACAGTTAAAATTTACATGTCCTCACACCTCAGACCATGGTTCCTTGCACTTAAAGCAAGGTAACTCTGACTTTCTTTGTCACTGGCAGTTTTTCATTAAAGTCTTTCCATAGTGACAATATGAATTTATAAAATAAAGAGGCAACTACGCTACTCCTCAGTGTGATCTCCCATGGTTCAACTAGCCCACAAACTGTCAGCTTTTCTAGCTACCACATACTGCACCAGAATCGTGAAGAGCAACATGCAGTTGCTGTCCTAATCAGAGCTCTTCACAATTTCTCAGCTTCTATTATGTTCAGATGTTTTGGTCATATTCTCACAAGTATGTCTGGGGACAATTAAAAGTGGTTTGTGCTCCTGTTTCACTATCATAAAACTAATTAAACTATCTTATTAAAGACCTTTGAAGTATTTTCACAAACTGCAAATCAAGCAACCCCAATACCTTACATGGAAAGCTGAGACTATAATCCTGGGACAACCACAGGATCTATTTTCAAAACAGTTAGGTCTCTCAAATCTGAGGCTGAAACACGCTACCAGGGTTCAGTTATAACACCCTTCCTAGATTACAAACACACATACTGGGCTTCTTACCCTGGTACAGGATCACTGACTTCACCAAAGCAGTTTTCCCCTTCACCCTAGGGTTCAGGGCTTACCATATTCTGCAGACTTTGCCATGTACATACAGCTCCAATAGCTTTAAATGATTCCTTTTCCTTCAGCCTCCCATTTTTCATGTAATTGCTCACTACATTTTCCTTAACACAGATATTATGCAAACTCTAATCTTCTGGTAGCTCCCTAGCTTACAGTAATTTTTTACAAGAGCTTCCAGTTCACTATCTACTCTTAAATATCAAAGATAAGGGACACAGAAAGGGTTTACATATTCAGACTATCCAAATAATTTCTTACCTGAGTGGGATCTGGAAGGATCAAATCACAGCTTCTGGGTAAATGTTTGTTAAGAACGGTTTCCCAAAGAGTGGTTACTGGAGTTCAACCTCCAGGATTCCAGTTCACTAGAAATTACATGTCCCAGAAAGGGGCCAACCTCCCATCTATAAGGTGCACAAGATGCTCAATTGCCAAGTGCTTGAGGGAATTTGTGTAGCTCATATCTGAACTAGATAATACTAATGTTTCTATAATTATAGCTCTTTAATCCAGGAAGCTGATAAATCTAAACCAGTGCACCTGCAGAGCTTTAGGATGCAGATGCCATAATTTTCTTTAAGGGGTATAGCATGCAGAGACTTACGTCTGGTTCTTTAAGGAACACCAAAGATGGTGTTGTTAAAAGCAAGCCCTACCCAAACTTACTAAAAGCAATCTCACCAAGGTCTAAAGCATGAAACTATCTGAAAGCTTAAACCAGAGATCTTATATGATCAAGAGCATTACACGCTTTTGTAAACATAGTTGCTACTAAGCTCCATCATGTCAAAAGCCTGATTTTGCAGCAATTCAAAACAATTTAAAATCTTACTATGGCACAAGAGAAATTAATTCAGTGACACAAGCATTCTGCACGAGTTTGGGCAGAGCAACATAGCATCTCAGTCCTGCATCCACACAGCAAGGACACCAGAACTACCCTGCCTGAGAGAGATGCAGGGACTGTGTGTGTCATATGAACTCTGACATATAAACATCAAAAACTGGAAAAAAAAATGGGGGGAAGCCAAGAACAGTGAACCATCTATTTTATAACAAAAAGCACAAAGACCAATATATACCAACTGCCTAACCATCATGGAACCTGAAAAACTATGAGGCTTTTAAAAAATGCCAAAACAAACTCTAAGAAATGGGTTGAAACCTCTTCAGCTTGGGACCCTAGTACAACTTTAGTCTAGATATCTATCACACAAGCTGCAGAGAACAAACCTACATTAGTAGAGAGATGAAACAGAGGTTTCATTAGACTTTTCCCTCATCTCTAGTTTTATTCAATTCCATGAAATCTATGTTAAGTACCTACCACACAGAAGTGTTTCAAGGATAACATGTATCTGCATGGCACTTTGTATTCTCAAACTACTTCATGAGTGCCAAGTATTATTAATGAACTTCAAAAGGAAAGCTTATTTCTACTATCCACCCAATAATTAGTATCTGAATTTTAAAAAGCATATGGATCCACTGAAAACAGAATACATGTTTTAGAAGTTAAGGAGGAGATCACAGAATCATAGAATCATCTGGATTGGAAGGGACCTCTGGAGGTCATCTAGTCCAACCCCCCCTGCAGCAGGGAGGGACATCCCCAAATAGATCAGATTGCCCAGAGCCCCATCAAGCCTCACCTTGAATGCCTCCAGGGATGGGGCCTCAACCACCTCCGTGGGCAACCTGTTCCAGTATTCCAGAACCCTCGTGGTGAGGAACGTTTTCCTAATATTAAGTCTAAATCTACTTTTCTCTAATTTAAAACCATTGCCCCTTGTCCTTTCACTACAGGCCTTTGTAAACAGGCCTTCTCCAGCCTTCTTGTGAGTTCCTTTTAGGTACTGGAAAGTCACCAGTAGGTCCCCCCAAAGCCTTCTCTTCTCCAGGCTGAACAATCCCAGCTCCCTCAGCCTGTCTTCACAGGAGAAGCGTTCCAGCCCCCTGATCATTCTCGTGGCCCTCCTATGGACCAGCTCCATCAGGTCCATATCCTTTCTCTGTTGGGGGCTCCAGAACTGGACACAGTATTCCAGGTGAGGTCTCACCAGAGCAGAGCAAAGTGGCAGAATCACCTCTCTCAATCTGCTGGTCATGCTTCTTTTGATGCAGCCCAGGATGCCATTGGCCTTCTGGGCTGCCAGCGTGCACTGTTTGCTCATGTCCAGGTTCTCATCCCTCAGCATCCCCAAGTCCTTTTCTGCAGGGCTGCTCTCCATCATCTCATCCCCTAGCCGGTACTGATAGTGGGGATTGTTCTGACCCAGGTGTAGGACCCTGCACTTGGTCTTGTTGAAGCTCATGAGGTTCACCTGGGAGAGCCAGTTCTTTATCCACTGAACAGTCCACCCATCAAATCCATAGCTCTCTAACTTGGCCAGTAGAATGTTGTGGGGGACNTTTGCATCCTTTGCTAAGTTGAGCTCTAGCTGTGCTTTAGCCTTCCTGACCTCATCTCTACACCATCGGGCAGCATCTTTATAATCTTTCCAAGATCCCTGTCCTTGCTTCCACTGCTTGTGTAGTTCCATCTTGGTTTTTAATTTGACCAGCAGGTCTTGACTCAGCCATGTTGGTTTCTTCCCTTTCTTACCAGACTTCTTACACCTGGGGATCGAGAGCTCTTGTGCTCTATGGAAAGTGTCCTTAAATACCTGCCAGCTCAGTTCTGTTTTCTCGTCCCTGAGGACCGTTTCCCAGGAGATCCCGCTGAGTAACTGTTTAAAGAGCTGGAATTTTGCTTTTCTGAAGTTAAGGGTGCTGACTATGCTTCCTGGCTGATTAGTGACCTTCAGGACTGTAAATTCCACCAATGCATGATCACTGCAGCCCAGGGAGCCTCCAATCTTGAGATCCCTGATGAGATGCTAAATGACAAATTACAAAACCAAAATGTTTCCAGAATCATTGCATTTTTCTCTTAGGAAAGTGCAATTCTAGTGGAATAATCCTGTTTTTACCACAGTTCTGGTTTTTACACTCTTTTCCAGATGACTTAAGTGCAGACTATTAACACCTGAAGTGCCTTGTTTTGATTATACTGGCCTTTGCTGGTACCAATCTAGTTAAGGCAGCACCAAGAGTTTCCAGCATAAAACACATTTACAAGTTTATAACTTGGTTCTAAACATTCTACTCCAAAAGACAGTGGGAGGCAGAAAGCATCAGAAGAGTGCACTATATTACATATCCTATATGATGAATAGTTGTTTACAATGGCATGTGAAGGGGAGGGATTAAGTTTTAACTCTGAATTAACATGTTTCACAAGCCACCTGAGCCGATACTTTTAACTTCCCTATTTTTGTAATCAAAATAATGTTTTGTGTTTCAGCCAGTTAAGAGCTTAATCTGCCCAATTTCACAGTTCAGCTTAAATCATAGAAGGTGTCAATATAAAATAGGAATTGGAATGTCATGTCTATTGATCATATTTATATACACAAACATTCCCCCATTTGTCCTCTCAAAAGTCAATTGCAGCTTGTCTTCAAAGAGTCAACATCTAGGTGATGGGATGTTACAGACTGCTAGCAGCACAATACTGCCATTCAAAGAAAGGCTTAAACCAAGGTAAAAGCTGAATACATTAACTGCAGGTGTTCTCCTTTTGTAGAAGATAAACTCACAGCAATCAGCTAGAGCAAAGAGAGCTCTGCAGGTTACTTAAAATGCTATTTTTACGGCAACATATTTCTGGCTATTGGCAGTTTATCTCCTCTGGCCCACAAAAGAACACAACACAGCTCTCCACTGCAGCACAGCAATATTAAATATAAAAACCTGCCATTAAAAGGGCAGAGGGTAATGGCATCAGCGTGGGCGACCCATGCTAATGTAGTGTTCAACTATCTCCAGTTTAAGAAGGCTGAAAATATGCAAATCCAGTCAGCACTGCTTTCTGATAAAATTGTCAGTTTTATGGATATTTATAGTATGTGTCCAGTCTTGCAGAGCTCCACCTTCCTCCACCTCATCTATAACTGCTTTTACCCACATAAATACAATGTGTTACTGGGTTACTTCTTACATTCTGTATAAACCAGGCAGCAGATCAATACTCAGCTATGCTGAGGGTGGAAAAAAAATACCAATCAAAAACAACAATACCCAAAAAAACATTATGTTAGGATTTTGCTAAAAACACAGGCATGAAGAAGATAAACCTGATGCACAGACATCATTCCATCTGGATGCATACAGAAATCACGGCTTTTAAATGCATCAAAAGTAGCTTTCTTTCCAATATAGTTTTAAAGAATCCTACAGGTAGGGTCTTTGATATATATTCTACACCAAATCAGTCCCGCCTCAAAAAAATTCAACCTCTCTGCTTCTCATGAGAGCTCTTTAAAGTTTCCACCCTTTGTATCAACTCCCTTACCCATATACCTCCTGTGGTGAAATCACAGCGCTGGAATTGAAATACCAAAGCTATTTCTATGACAGCATCTGCTGATGACACAAGCTCAGGTTTATAATTTTTCCTTGGATTAAAGTGGAGTAAGACAGGCTTTGGAACCAATACCAGTAAACTAAAAATCAAAAGAAAAGCAGCAACATGAAAAAATAATTATTTTTAAAGTGTAAGCCCTTCTAGCATTTGAGGTTCCCTAATGTCTTGGAATGATTAACGCCTTGGAAAATTCACTGAGTGTTTTGGGTTTTTTCCCCCTTCATTATTTTCCAAAGTCAAGAAAGCATACATCCCACTTGCATCAAAGCACTGTAAATACAACCCAGCAAGAACAGATGCAGGTCAGTTTACCTCAGAAGTAAAATGGAACGGCCACACAATCCTCTTCCTATTGTTCTCCTAACCTACCACATAAGAAAAAGAAACTGATGCCATGCCCCATAGGTCAACAAATTTGAGCTCTGTGAGACAATAATTGCAGAGTTGAGATTCCTTTGAGACATCTTGCCTCCAGCTCAGCAAAGTTTAAATCAAGAAAACATCAGTTTCAATGTCCCAGCTGACATTCACTAGTGTGGACGTGAAGCATCCAAATCATGCTTCACCTTTGCAACATCACTCATCCAAAGAAACGGTTTGCAAATACAATACAGGACTCAATGCCCATCATCTTACAGCTGTTCTAGCTCTTCTCAGTTTCACAGATGTCAATGCAAGTTGACAGCAGTAAGCAACTTGCACAAACGTGTTACTACTTACTACTTGCTACTCGTAAGATACTGAGACAAGATGGAGAGAATCAAAGCCATCCTGTTAGCACCTGCAATGAAACTCTTCTGTTGTAAGGGGGTTTACTGCTATAGTATTTCACTCTCTCCCACTCCGCTCAAGTGACTTGACTCTATTTATGTTGGGCTCACAGTACCATAGATGCCCTCACCATCATGTTTCATCATTCTACAACTCCAGTTGCCACGACAACAGGATGCAGCATATCTGTGCTGTTTTCATATTTCCAGTTTTTGTTGCCATAACAACACAATCATTTTGGCTTTCTACAAAACCAGGAAGTTTAAGCCACATATTCTCAAGGACGCAGGATTCATCATAAATGTATCTTCGTGAGAGAAGAGATTTGTACATGCTATTTGTAAATTAAGATATTTTTTCTGAAGGGGGATTTTTCACTCACAAAAGTGAAAAGCTGACAGGAATTGCTAGAGGCAGACTGCTGAGACATCTGAAGTCTGGCCTTTAATAACAACAAGAGTAATATAGCACTAGGCCACTTCCGAGTAGGGACTCCCCACAGTGTCAGGTTGTGTCAAACTACACAATTGTTATGTGATGTGAGTGTCCATACTTGTTTCACCCAGGCAGATCTGAATTAGATGCTAGATGCAATTCTCTTGAGTTTTAACCCAGTGGCCTCCCCATTATTGCCAGCATCACCACCATGCAGCTTTGTGTTTGAAGGCCCATTTCAATTCTGTAATTTGAGCTGTTGTTGCAGATTTCTTTTCAAACTCCAATCCTTTTTGCTTTCAGGTGACTGCATTTTGAACTTTTATTTACAGGAAATGCACATTCATTAGACTAGTGAGCAAATGTTACACAAACACAGCATGCATAAACACAAAACAGTGATGGCTATGAGGGGTATCAGCTAACATGGCACTGTAACTTCATTATGCCCTCATTTATGTACTTCACTAATGAGACAAGCACAGGTGTCCAACACAGTCCCTCACATGAGATGAATAACAATAATACAGTCCAACCTGCTTTAGCCATGCTTGGTATCCAGAAGATATAAGTTGGAATCCATCTTTTGGCATGTGTATTCGGGGCTAGGAGAGAATAGACATAAAGAGAGACCTCCTTTTACACTGGGACCTAACTAACCTAAGTCTAAATTCTGGAGCATTTTAAACAACACAGATGGTTTAAAGCTACATATGAGGTTTAGTCCCCAGATTAGTTCTTGTTTAGTCCTCTGATATTAGCTGCTTTAAGAACACTTTTTGAAAAACGCCACCACCATTTTTACAGTTTCCACCATTTTACATTTCAACTCAATATATATATAGGTATTTCTTTAAAATTTCCACAGAAATGCACTTGGATAAGCACAGCCTCTGTGGTGGGTGCTGTTACAGTGACTAATGGTCATTAATGCTTTTTTTCCCAATATATAACGCTAAATGGTGTCAAAACAGCAGTAGGCAAGCTATGAGAGTGTTTTTACAGTCACCATCCACAACACAGTCAGACCAAACACTGGACAACATGAAAAGATTAAGCAAAATGCCTGAAGAGGTATAGCCTTAATAACAGAGTAACAGGAAACTGTATTCATACACAGCCATAAATTATGCCTCAAATTGATACACAAATATAATCTCTTCCTCATTATTTTCATATTTTTATTGAGTTGAGGAAAAGACATCCAATTGCTCTGGGAGCACAAAACATACAGCATAACTCAGAGCTAGAAAAAAAAAATGGAGTATGCAACAACAAAACAAAACACTGCCTGCCATGACATTCATTTACAGTTCAAATTCACTTGATTGTGAGAGTGTCTTTAACTGTTCCCTCTCCTGGTCAAAAAAAAAAAGGAGATGCTTAGAAACCAAAATCACATCTAAGCGATGGGACAGACAGGACATCTGCAGATACTAAGTCCAGACATCTCTCTTACTCTGGAAACTTATTTCACAATCCTTTTCTTAACTCACTGTACTTCCTCCCCAAACCAGCAGATGTGTGCCCCTACCACTCATTCTGGAAGGCTGGAAAAACCTCATTTTCAGAATGACTCCACTTAAGGTGAATTTACCCTTACTTGTTCTTGTGTCAACACAACATTTAGTTTGTACAAACTGTGTCCACCTTGCTACTCCTAACACTAAAAAACGTATTTGGTTAGAGAGAAAAAAATGTGTCACCACTGTATGATGAACATTCACAGCTATGGTGGGGAGGCAGTCCAGCCTTGGAATTTGAAATTAGAACAGAACTAGAACAGATGAAAATACTGCCTCTAAAGAGAAGTACACATACAGGATTTTACAATATACTTTGAACATTACTTCTTTTCACGTCCCTCCAGTTTGAATTTAAATCTTCCTAAATCTTTCAAAGCTTTAGTAAGATTATGCCCTGGTGTCCTAACCACTAACCTCAGTTAAACATCAATTTTAATAACCACCATTGTGCTGATGAATTAAAGTCAAGTGTACATGGTTACTGCATTCACCTGCTGAGTTTGGACTTGCAATGCTTAACACATTAACAAACTACCTTTTAGGGGACTTCTCACACAGCTAGAAGCATCATGCTCCGAGACCTAATCCTTACTTCAGCACTAAATTCACGGGTGGTTAGCCTCTCTACTACTGTAAAATGAGGACAACACTCATTTAACCCAATGCACAGGTTTGCTGAGAGGAACTGCTGACATTTCTATGTGCCTCGAAAATGGAAGAAACTCTATGAAGTGCTACATATCTAGCAAGACCACTATGGAAACCCACATTTTACTTTAGGTTCAAGTGCTTCAGTTGCTCTTTCAAAGTAACCTAGCACAGTATACCTATCAAGTAAAAAAAAAAAAAAGAAAAAAAAAAACCCACCCCAAAAACCCTTCATAAACAAGCAGAAAAAAGTCTTCTGAAATCAAAGTGTCAGAAGTAAAGAGACCTGAAAATTAGTCTCGGATCTGCCCAGTTTCATACAAAGGGTGAAAAATCACTTCTTTCTGTTACTGTCACCAAACTTACAAATTAAAGGATAACAGTCAAGCTCTCTCTCAGAACCCACAGGCTGCTTAACATTTGTAAAGTTCATGGGTCCAGAGTGGTTTGAGTAATTGATTTAAGATACTTATTTAAACTATTTAATTTGAAGACCCTAGTCCTGCAAATATGTAAGCATGTTAATGTATCTGTTGCCATCACAGGATTACTCTCATCCAGAAGTGTCTCCAATATCAAAGATGACATTCCATTCCTATTTAGACAACTCTTACAAACACAAGTTTTTTGCAACTTCAACAAAGTTGCTTAAGTATTACCAGTAAGAGTAATCAGGACTTTCAGAATATTAGCAGCTATCATAAACGCAATTTTTCTATACTGACAAGTTAAATATACAAGTAGAAAAAACAAAGACCCATCACTCATCCCTCTACACGGCAAAATCCTCAGTGTGGTATGTCTCCTATATATTGGATAAACTTAGTCTTATTTAATAGGAAATCTAATATATAGAAGAGAAGCAAATTTTACCATTATGAGGTATGTCACTACCAACACATTGCTACTTCTGCAAATATCTCACTTTAATGGCATAAGCAAGTCCTCATTTCTATCAAATACAAGCACGGATAGAAAAGCATAATTTCATTAAGATCCCACAGATCACCATTGCCTAAACTTTTATAATGAAACGCCTTGATTCTGAACTGTGGTTCTCCAAGGCACACTGTGAATGATCCCTAGGAATGCATTCCTTTGCACAGCCAGATAAATAAGTACATCTGGCTAAAACATTGTGAACTTCAGTAACCAAATGAGAGCAGACATAACTACAAAAATTACATTAGAGGAACCCATATACGCTTAACAATTAAAAAAATTAAATTGCTCTCTTCCTCCAGCCTTTAAAAGATATGGGAGGCAACTGCCTTCTTTGAAAGCTGCACTATTTTACCAATCAACACTAAAATCTTCCATGATTATGATCTATTCAAGGCAATTCCATCAGCAATACAATTAATTGCCCAGCAAGATCTACTGATTTTTCTATTTTCATAGGCACACACCATTTATACTCATGGTTCAAGATCATAGCATAGTATTTTCTTGTAGCATCTACTCCATCATTTTCCACAACTAGAAGTCAGGCTATTAGGGTAATTTTCGACTCTTCTTCAATAGCCACAACGGTGTTTGCTTTCCTCAAAAAGTTAACACTGAAAGCACTTCAACTGCTAATTTCTGTTATGCTATTTTGCAAATATTTCAGAATTTTACCTAGGCGAATTACTAATTTATAATATAACTCTGCCTACTTCCTATCCCAAAACTTCACATTTATTATTGAGGACTCACTTTAAAAATGAGCCTTCTATCATTGCAGATGGCTTCACAGTATCACAGTATGTCAGGGGTTGGAAGGGACCTGGAAAGATCATCCAGTCCAACCCCCCTGCCAGAGCAGGATCACCTAGACGAGGTCACACAGGAATGTGTCCAGGTGGCTCTTGAATGTCTCCAGAGAAGGAGACTCCACAGCCCTCCTGGGCAGCCTGTTCCAGTGCTCTCTCACCCTTTCTGTAAAGAAGTTTTTTCCTCGTGTTAATACTAAACCTCCTGTGGTACAACTTGCTCCCATTCTCTCTTGTTCTAACATTGGATGACATTGAGAAGAGCCTGGCTCCCTCCTCCTGATACTCACGGTTAACATATTTATAAGCATGAATGAGGTCCCCTCTTCTCCAGGCTGAAGAGACCCAGCTCTCTCAGCCTGTCCTCATAGGGCAGATACTCCACTCCTTTAATGATCTTGGTGGCCCTGTGCTGGACTTTCTCCAGCAGCTCCCTATCCTTCTTGAGCTGGGGGGCCCAGAA
>VWZO01006671.1:267361-280989 GCA_013396975.1 Bucco capensis
AAAACTACCTTCCTCCCATCTTCCTCTGCAGTTTTAAAGTACTGGGACTCCTGGTAGCTGGTGTTAGCAGTAAAGACCAAGGCGAAGGTGGCATTGAGTAATTCCAACTTCTCTGTATCCTCAGTCACCAGCACACCCATTTCATTCCTCAAAGGGCCCACACTACCTCTAGACTTCCTTTTGCTTCCAACATACTTGAAAAATCTCTTCTTGTTATCCTTGACCTCTCTTCCCAGGTTAAGTTCTAAGGAGGCCTTAGCTCTCCTTGTCGTCCCCCTACACCCTCTGACAACCTCCCTATATTCCTCCCAAGTGGCTTGCCCATTCTTCCATGTACTATATATATCCTTCTTAAGCCTAATCTTATCCAGTAGTTCCCTACTCAACCATTCAGGAACTTATTCACAATTCTGAAATGCAATTTTGCTTTGTATGAAATGTCTACTTTCTCCTTCAGTCTTTTTGGTAGCCACAGAACTTGTCATCTATATGTTACCCATATATTAAAATTGCTACATATATTGCAATTGTCTAGAAACCCATGGGTTAGATGCTTCTCTTTTCTTCTGTAATCATTGACTTTTTTCCTTTAGTAATCTACTCTTCTGTTTTTAATCCATTTTGTTTCTGCAGTCCCTTGAAAGGCCCAGAACAAGAGAATGATTTCTGAGAACACGTCAAGTCATTTAAAATTGAGTGGTACCCTCTTCCCTTCCCTACAAATGCTGATTTTTAGAGGACATTTAATTACAGGCCTGAGTTCCTATTTTCTAAGCCTAAACACAACCCCTGAAGGCTTGCAATATTTGAGTCACAGCTGGAGCTGTGGTTACTATACAGTTTAAATATCAGCCTCTTTACTGTGCAATTTGTTTTGAAAATCAAATCGATGCCATGTCATAAACAAGTGCTAATTAAGTACTGAGCAGAAATTGGGCTTTTCTGTGCAAGAAGGGTTCTTAAATATCTGCATCTTCACTTCCATAAGAAAGGATAAGTATGTTAAGAATGGTAAGCATAAAAGGAAACCTACTATGATACTTGCAAGGCGGTACTGCTGCTTCTCCATTTCATCTGCTTCCATGTAAGAAGAAACGGTGGGGAGGGGAAAAGTTGAGATCTGTATGAAATATATACGTACTAAGGATCTTATGAATTTGATCATATAACCCATAATGCTTCCTTTTCCCTCAGCGAGGACATTCACTCTGGGTTTCCATCACATACGATTTAAAGAGGCAAGCTAAACCCATTTCTCTCTGTCACTGCAAAGCAATAGTGAAGCTACTTACATTTTCATTCCTTTTAAGTTATGATCTACACACAGTATTTATTTGACAATAACGTTGCATTCATTAGATGTAACACCCTGTTTGATAAATATCAAGTGAAGAACAGGAATAATGCATTTTAATATTCTGAAGATTGCCTCTGAGTAACAGTATTCACGACTCCATTAACTAACAGGCTCTCGGCTACAAAGGCAGACTTAAATCTGCCAGTCACTGACATGGGAAGGCATGGCCAGTTGCACTGAAGATTGTCCAGTTGAGATGACTTCCACAGCAAAGGAAAGCATCCCCTGTGGCCTACAACTTATTAATGAGTTTGTATGCATTACAGTAATAAACTGAATTCCTACTACAGAACATACAACTTCATGGCCCCAAAAGATACCTTGCTCCACTGCACAAACCACCTCTCAAAATAAGGCACAGTGAGATTTGTGGAGTCTAATTCACCAACAGCAAAGACAGAATTTCAAAATCTTTCCTTACTATTAGGAGAGAAAACCATGAGCTCTCCGATTCCAAAACCATAAACTGCTAATACTCATGTGCCTTTTGTGAGAATTTGCAGAAGGAATGAACACGCACTGAGTCAGCTGACTGTCAGATCTCACAGTTTGACATAAACTCCTTCAGAAGGACACAGCACTCTCTAACAGTAGGCTCTGACTGCCTACAAACTTAATGAATTACCACATGTGGTGAACATGACTACTCCAGTTCTTTAGGGACTCTTTGGAGTATGTTGACCAAGATCTGCTCAAAATCAAATCCCACTAGAAAATGTCTATTTATATTCCTTGACAATGAAAGACATAAGGTTATATATACATTGAAGAGCAGCAGCAATCAGAAAAATTACTTTTGTAACATGAAACACCTGGGTACCTTCTTAAAGGCTCACAAGAACACTAAGCTACAGTATTCAAAACCAAATGGAGATCTGTGACAGCACTCCATTAATCTTTGGACAAAGTAACAGCAAGCTCTGCAAACATGCCTACTATAGCAGTGTAAAGAGATCCTCTTCGTGCTCATAAGTAAAATCAAGCTTGATTTCACAACCACTTGACATTTTAAGTCTGAAATTTAAATCCTATATTCAACCGCCTTCAAGACTGCAAGATGTGTGGTGAAGAAAAGAGAAGCTACATTTCTCATGCTACTGTCTGAACTTGTGCCAGGTTAAGTATCCAACAAGAACAGTGGCATTCACAGTGCAAGCATTATGTATAAAACAGAAGCCAAAAGCCTGTCTACAGATCAATAAAATGAAGCTGATGCCTCTTAATTATCTAGTCTCTTTTTTGTAAGACTATATAAAAGTCAGAAAGCTCACTTGGATTCTAATTTTTCACTGAGATTCAGAGCATCAGGAATAGAAAATTTTGTACTTAAGAAAAAAATATAGTCAAGGTGAAAAAAAAAGTCTCGAAAACTACGTTCTCCATAATCAGCAAAAGAACCTACAGTGCTAACTTTCGTCTTCCTGATAGCCTGCTGAATTTTAGGTAGCAGACAAAAAGCAGGCTAAAGGGATGGGTTAAACGTCTGTGCCAACTATCCCAGAAGGAAATCTGCAGTTCACACATCAAGCAGACAAATTTGTAAAAGGAATANCTTTCAAGAGCAGACTCTAGCACTCAACCAGTTTCTGCTTAGCTAGTGAGCTCTTGTCTTCTGAGCAGACTGCAGCACTCAAGTCAAACTTTTTTTGTTCAATAAAGTAACCAAAAAACTTCCTTTCCGCAGGAATAGCCATTCTATCCCAGTTCATTTCCCTCATGAAGCACTGTGTTACAATTACAATATGGGACCTATCCACCCATCATAAGTAACTTTGAATCCATAACTAATTACCCTGAGTACTTACCAAGACATATCAAATATCCTTCCCTGATCTAAATGCCCTGTACTAAGTTCAGCTCTATAAAAGTTCTCCACTCCTTGAGACTGGCACAAGATTTAACTGACTAGAAGCAACTCCTTACAACAAGAAGTACCAAAGCAGCTTGCTGTCTCCGAGAACTATGAATGAAGCAGGAGAACCAACACAGCTGAAGATACCTAATGAGCAGCCTCTGGTAGCATCCCCATGCAGAACAAGTATCTGTAAGGAGACTAACCAGAACGAGTCTAAAATGTTGCAGAAACAACTAGCCAACCTTCAAAAAACAGCAACAAAACACAGACAAACAGTATGTCCTGTCTCCCAAGAAAGGAAATCTACTGAGACTGATCACTATTGCCAAAATAAAGCAGTCTCCACAGGAGGCGTAAGTAAATCTACTCCCAATTTAGAACAAATTAGAATTAGTACTAGACTAACTCAATCTTCTTCTTTAAGAAGATCACTGAAGTCCAGACAAATGAGTAGTTAAGTATTTTATAGATGACATGTAGGAAGTTACTAGTTACAATGGAGAGGATTAGGATTAATACCAGAGTTGTAAGGAGGATAAGAAACTAAAAAGGGTAGAGGATCACAGGTTGTTTTGAAAAAGGATCCAGCAAGCTGTACAGAGATTGATCCTTATTGAAATCTATTATTAATCTTTAAATGTATGTTGACATATTTTCACTAATGGATAAAAACACCCAAGAATTACCAAAATGGTTATGAAAGGCTGAAAACAGTTAAGAAACATTGTAAAGACACAGGACACAGCATCTTGAAGATCTGGGTAAAAGAACCAACATAAGATGTACATAAATTAAAAAGTAACATTATTTCCATTATAAACTAGGGACTTAATAATTGAAAAGTGCAGAAGAGGCCCTGGGATATGTTACTCATCAGATAATGATGGTTCACCAATAAGAAACAGCCATGAAGATGGCAAATACTACTTCAGGATATTGTATAAAGCGAAAAATTCCCAGAATACAGAAATTAGGATTACTGCTTTTGTATAAGGAACCAACAAAACTTTTCCTAGCATATTCTATACAGCTCTAGTCACTCCTGTTCCAGTGAGACTAATCAAATTCTGTAGCTGTTTAAAAAGATCTGCTAAAATTGATCAAGAGTTATATGAAACATCTTAGGATAGAAAGAAAAAAACAATTAAAATAAATGTCAATTTAGCCTGACCAGATCTATCTTAGAGAAGAGTACAATTGCTTTCCACAAACATATGCAGATGAGCAAAAGGGAGCAAGAAATGCTGCTTAAGCTCAAGGACAATATTGACAGAAGAATAAATGAAAATGAATTAGCTATGAATGAAGTTATGTTGGAAAATAAGAATGAGGATTCTAGCTTTCAAAGTAGACAAATCTGGCATAGCTCTACAATGGCATAACAAAGAAAATTCCACTCATTTAAGAATTGCTTTGAGTAACTTTCAAAAGAGACTAGAGAATACAATCTGCCAATATCAGATTTGAACCCATGGTCTACAAAACCTGTTTCAATCCCATGCAGAAACATGCAGAGATGTTTCCCCTCACTGATGGGCTCTGTACTGTTTCGTACATTTTGTACATTTATGTACATTTGTACATATTTTAATGCCAGCAAGATACAGATATATAGGAATATCTTCTTGTCAACAAAACACTTTCAGGACATCTATGTTTGCTTATAAACAACAGCTACGACAAAGCACAAGAGCAACACACTTCAATGGAAGTCATCCCAGTCAAACGAAGAAGAAAAAGGAAAAAAGTTACAGAAAGAAAATGAACTGGGAGTGTAGATTTTTGTTCTTTCAAACCTATTAGCAACAGGAAACATTTTCTGTCCTATTTGAAGAGGTTGTTAACATTGTTTTGATTTCTTTAGGAGACTGCTGAGATGCTTCCAAGATCCATCTTCTAAAACAAGATTGATCCACCATTTCTTGAGACTACATTCACTTCTTATTCTTCTAATTTGCAGGAGATGAATGATAGCTGGCTGCATTTCTCATTCCCATTGAGAGTTTTGGCATATCAGAAGGAAGGGCATTGAGTAGACCCAATGCATAATCCCCCTGGAGAATTGCCAGCATCTTCCCAATAGACAGAATTTGAGGCCAACTATCCATAAACTAAAAGCAACTCCCACATAAACAATGCTCCATTCTGCATCACTCTGACAATAAATTACAAACTATGTCTGGAGAGAGAGAGAGTGACTATATTGTATGACAAACTTCCAGCTAGACTATTTTTCTCTGTAACAACTAGAGACTGTTTTAGTTGCTATAAAGGCAAGCCTGGAAACATTAAGATTTCTTTTCCAGTCAGAGTACAGTCTAGTCCTGCTTTGTATCCAAGCAAAGACAGTCATCACCTTTCTCCTGAGTATTTAATCTAGTCTCATATATTTTGAAAGAACTCACAATCTGTAAGAATAACTACATCTTTAGAAGGAAATATTCAGAGGGCTCTACAAATTGAGAGAACCCACATGTAGGCACAAACTCAGCTGATGGAAAAAAAACACACCAGAGTTCTGCATCAGCTGGTATCTCCCGAACTGCCTTTCTACAATTTTATTCAGATCTTTTTTGCTCCAAATGCTTCTGAAGAAGATGGGCTATCTAGACTACAGTGAGAAGTACACTTATTACTGTTCTGCTAACATACAACTGCACTTAAGAATGTCTTCACTCCTCCATAGTACATCCCTGCAACTTTTCCCTTCTTACAGGATGAAGGAAATTAAACTAGCACTAAGGTTCTTTGCTTCTGCTAGTCCAAACTGGTTGCTCCAGGGGATTATGCCAAGAGGTTACATGGCTCCTGCTCACAGACTGTAAACACTTCTGTCCTTCCCTTAAAGAAGACTGGAAAGACCCCTTGCCAAGCTTTCCCATTCTTTCTCATTCTATCCTTCCTGCTGCTCTCATCAGGATGAATGTACAGACCCTGTTTCAGCAGTGGGGAGAGGGAAAATTAAATTGGATATTTTTCAATTCTTAGTAGAGAGGAGGACTAGAAGGAGCTAGAAAACACTAGATTATGATCAGATGTTTAAAAAAAATTACTGTGGAAAAGTGAAATAATTTACAACTGAAAGTCTTCACTTCTGCTTCTCAAACCTTCTGCCATCACAGCTAACAAATTTGGCTGTGCACACAGCTGCAAGCAAGCTGGGCACCCATTGGTTTATGGAACTATGGAACTCACACATGAAAGAAAAATGAATTTTAATGCAGTTTTTAGAAATACTTGTCATTGTTTCAGCATTGCCATTTAGTGAATGGGACTGATTTCTCTCTCAGTAGGGGATGATATTTTAATGATGTAACAATGTACTTCCCAGAAGAAAGACAAGCCTCATGAGGCAGATTAAAACTAAGAATATTCAGATACCATTAAAATCAGACAGTTTCAAGCCATTTTTAAAATTAATTTTGTTTAATGATAAAATGGGTTATCTTAACAGGTGGCTAGCCAATTGTAAAATTAACCAAAACATGGTCAAAAGAGCAAGGCAAGCTATTAGAAGAACTGGTTTCTTTTATTCTGTCTTCTATTCTGTCAGTGTACTGTATGACCCTACACAAATTCCTCCAGTTCATAACCCCAGGCAAATTTCTGAGCTTCAGATTTCTCTTTCTGCAAAGCAGGGGTAGTATTTGTCCAACATCAGAGAACCTCAAGACCTCAGATGAAGAGCCATTAGAAAACAATTTTGTTTAGTAAACAGGATTTAATGCAACTCCCAGGATGTTTACTTTCAATAGTTTCTGTGGGATCAAAAAGTTTTTCCCCACACTAATCACCATACTGTCAAGAAAACAGCTTCATGTTTGGTTGCTTATTAATTGTATTTTGAGCATTTCCTACTTAGCTGCAGCTACTGGACTCTGCTATGATGCAACTCATTTTCAATTTCCACAGCTAAACACACACTGCATCAAGCCCTTCTGCAAAAAATCACTTCAAATATATAAATAATACACCTTGTTGAGCATCTCTTGGATTGTAGTAAAGAAGAAATGAGAAAGACTAAAGAAAATACTGAGTATTAGAAACACTAGTTAAGTTTGTCACTGAGAGTGGTTAAATATCACACAAATTTCACAGCATACATGGAGGTCAGAGGTGACACAATGTAAGCAGACCAGGAAGTAAGAAAACAGCTTTAGCATGAACATTTTTATACAACAAAATCAAGCAGCTTGGCTTGCTGGTTGTGCTGACCTTACACATGATCTGATGATTTATACCCTAAACAATGTTGCAGTAATCACTGAGAAAATGAATGAAATGCATATATACAGATGAAGAAGAGTCAGTGAAATACCTTCTCTCAATTCTTAATGAAAATTCATCATTTCCAGATATGACTCTCCTTGTAACAGAAAATAAGTACTTAACTTATCATTAACAAGTTTATTGACACAAACAAACTACCAGGACAGTTAAATACAATGAAAACAAAATTGGATGAACAAAATCACCTGAGAAGCATATCCAGTCAACATTCATATGTCAGGAAATACTTTCTGATCCCCACTTTTAATGGCATTAGAGCATGAAGCAAGTTTTAAATGAGACCAGACCATGAAGCTTCCTCTGCCATTTAACTTCCAGTCTCAAGTCATTCTTTCCACTACCTCTGTAGCTGCTAATACTGAAAATAAACAAGAAAATATTTTTTTTGTTTGAAATACTTCATCCTTTCATCTCTTTTATGGCCCAGAGATCTGAGTTTCGTTGGCCACTGGAAATACTTCAGAGATCACCATTTCATTTTTAACTCATTAGGCACCTCTTTAAGAGGCAATCATGAACACTGAACATTCCTACCTAGACTCTAGAGATAATACAGCTACAGAATAATTTTATTTTCTTCCTCCAAAATCTTCAGTACTTCCTCCACATCACAAACCACTGTGCATGTCTTGTATCTTCCAAGTATTATTTAGGAAACGCTTTGACTAACCAAACTTTGTGGTTAGAATAGTCTGCTTTATCTGACTAATGAGAATGATAATTTAGTACCAAATACTCATGAGGAATTATAGCTCTGCTGACTGGCAAATAATTTGCCAAGGCAGATTAGTTTATCTGCATAAAATAAATATCCACCTGCACATACTAGCACTAATCAGGGCGTGAAATTAAACTTTTTATTCAGTGGGAAATAACTGCTGCAAGGCGGTGATTTAGCCTAGGAAGCAAATATTAAGGTCAGCCTATTCTCTCTGATGTTTATAGTATATATTACAGTGAGGAGAGCATGGTGCAAAAAATTCTGCTTTTTAAGTCTATGAAACTAAACAGTGATGCGATAGCGAATTTGCCATTTGCTTTTCTAATTGTGTACATTTAATGGAGCAAAGTGGCTGAAACGAAACATTACCAGAGAAGTAAGGGTGAGGTTACTGAAGTACCAAAGGCCTGCACCAAGCACAGAAAAATCTATAGCACAAAGTTTGGAGTAGAAGGAAATAAATCAGAATTTTTGCTTTATAATATACTAGTCCCAGCAAACCCTTAAACTAGGAGGATGTTATTTCAGTTCTATTGGAGCAAATTACTAAGCATGTGCTTAGTATCCAAGCAGCATCTGCAATCCTGCATTTAGGAGGCAACCCTCTGCTATCCCAGCTATTTTACAAAATTATTTTCATTGCTTTCATGCCACACTTGCTTTGGATACCCAGGATTCTCTGCCACAATAACCACAACAAAAATATGTTATTAGGGAGAGTATAAGGTTCTCAAAGCAGAGTTTTAAAACAATAGCTAACAAGTCCTAGCTCTTAAAAATCCCAGTCCTACTGACATCATAAATCAAACAGGTTCAGTGCAAACAGAACCTCTAGAACCCTTTGTCAATGTGTTGCATATACACACACAGAAAAAAAAAATCAAAGGCAGATTCCTATTCTATTACCCTTCAGCCTCTAATTACACTATTTCTTACTGTATTACCTGCCAGTTATGTGAAAGCTCCTACAAACGTGAGAATATAAAAATTAAGAAATTTCAGGGTTTCTCTCATAAAATCCCCAAATAAACAAAACAAAAAAGCAAACAAACAGAAAAGCCATAACACAGAGATCCACTTTAAAAGCAAGCAAAAGATTCTGGTTCTAGGAAACTGGAAGGACCCCTTAAAATTATGTCATCCAAAAAGTAAAGCAAAAGGGTGATTTGGGGGCAAATGGATAAAAGACACTCATGAAGAATGCTAGTTAAACATCTTGCTATTCACAAGCCAGGAAATTAAATGAAGTACTGAAAAAGTGAAACATCATTAAATATCAATCTATTGTCTCCCAAACCATCCTAGATAGGATCCCAAACTGGTCAGGTACAGCCCCAAGAACTGTTAATTAAACATGACTGAAGTTGTCACTAGTCCATTCAAGAAAACAGATGTTGTTTCGTAGAGCTTTGACATTTTTCTTAAATACCTTTCAAAATGAGGAACAAAAAATATGAACTCTTATAAAAAGGGCTTTATTGTATTTTTATAGCATATTACATACCTTGTAACAATCATTCTGTTAAGTGTGAATGTCAGTTTTATCTTCTGTCCCTTTTTTCCTGGCTATTTACAAGCTTTGTAAGAATCATTCCTTAATTAAGTCTAAACATAGTTTTATATAAATGGATTCCTGGAATTAAAAACGTTCAGACTTAAGAAATGATTGTTACAGAGACTGTAACAGGCCATAAAAAAGAATGCCACTTTAAACAAAGATTTCTCATTTTAATTAAAAAGATAATCATCAGAACATTCGTATACTTAACAGAACCATTTGAAGCTACTTTGAAAAAAATACCTACTACTCTACGCAGGCATATGTAGTTTACTTTATATGATGACATTTAATCAAAGCTTCAGTTGAGCCCATTTCACTTATAATTTAAATACTGTATCTACAGTTTTAAACACTTTATTCAAATATGAAAGTTACTTATTGAGCACCTCATTTCTAGTACTTTTGTAAATGGTTATGACAGAAATCCCATATTCTTCAAGGCATAAAACTAGAACTCTAATACAAGGATTTTCTGAAGGGGATTTTGTGTGGATTTTTTTGAAGATAGTGGGCACATTCACCTCTTATCTTAGCTTGTGCAGTACTCTCTTACATACTGTACTTTATGAAGTCTGTAGTTTTATCAGCAGTACTGTAGAAACATGAAAAGGGGCTGAGGTGAACTGAGACCAGTAAAGTGTCTGGTGTAACTGCAGAAAACTGGACTATATAATTTACAGCATCATGTTTTAAATCTATGAACTGGCTTTCATTCATTAAAAAAAAAAACCCAACAAAAAACCCACAATAGAAAACACTCATTCACCAGCAAAAACTGTCTTCCCTGGTAAGCAGCTGCTTATACATAATGCTAATACACAGTAATTTAATATCAGAAATAAATTAGGTCTTCTTAAAATGTAGAGGTAAATTGAGTAGGCAAATGAACTTAAATAAATTACTTAAACCTTAAAGCATTAGATTATATATATTGTAGCTGACCACAGAAAACTTGGAAACTGGTGGCAGATAATAGCTAAATGTAATACTGTTTCATTGGCAAGTAATCAAGCCAATACCAGGCAGTAAGAAGGCACCCTCTTACTCCCATCAAAAAGTTACATTGACATGAGCACACAGAAAGAGTCCAGTTTGTCTTTCAAAGCATCAAATATAGATGCTTTAAAGCAAGATAATTTCATTCATAATAACAGCATTTGATGAAATCTCCAAGACATTTTTCTATTACAGTTAGACATTAAAATAAAAAACAAATTGCCAGGTCTGTCTTGCCTGATACCTTGTGACTCAAGAGAGCTGCTCGAAGTCAGTGCCAAAAATCAGGTACTGACATTTTAAAGTGGAAAAATTATTCTTCTCTAAAGAAGCACAAAACCACTACCACCTACAGGACTGCTTTTCAGGGTTGCTACCACAAACACATGTGAAAACAAACCTATCAGAAGCTAGAGAGATAATAGTTCTCATGCCTCCAAAAGATATTTGAGTATTTACCTACGCTGGCACTTGGGAAATTTTCAGGGAAAAAAATCAATAATTAATAGCAAAGCCCACTTCAATCCAAACTGCGATTCACCTAGTAAGGAAGATGTACATCAAGTATGTCACATACTTGGATGAACAGGATAACACACTGTGAATGATTCAGCGTTAGTTGAGAGGATGCACAAGCTCATCTACTACCTGTATGTAGATAATTGTATCAATGCCATTACTGCAGTACACGTTCTGAGTCCTAAAAGGCAGGAACAAGAAGATGCTTCCTAGGAGGGCCAAGTTGATTCTTGCAACTGATACCTGTACCACACCTCCACAAACACCAAAAGATCCCACCAAGTCTGACAAAGACTTTATGCTGACTTCATCAGCATAAAGAAAGAGTCACATTTTAGAAAGATGTCAGCTAAAGAAAAAGCATGAGATGTGTTAAAGAAAAGCTTTTCTCACTCTCCTCTCAACCTGTAAGCAACAATACCCTAAAAAGTTCGCTGCACTTTTTTACTAGCACTCTGCATATAAGAGGCATTTTAATACAAGATTGAGGAACTTGATTTAGCTTTTAGTTCTGAGCACAGTCTGATCTTGATAATTTTTCTTTTTATCTTTAGCTCTTAACAGATGTATCTCCTGTAAGAGCAGCTCTCTCTCATGCTCAAGTCTCTCTCTAGTATCAGAGAGCTTTATGGTTTGAGTGGAACACAGCCAGTTGCAAGACAGAAACGGATTCCCTCAGGTCCTATGCCCAGTCTTAGGGAAGATCTGGACTAAGCCTTTGGATGGGAATCTCAGCACAGGGGTGAGAAAAGCAGCACATATGAGAAGTCAGCATACCACATTCAGAATGCTGCCTGACAGAAGACAAAAACATTTCAGCAGAAACTTTTCAAGATACGAAACTCACTATCTAGAGGCAGGCTGTAATTACCCAACTTGGCCAAACACAAGTGCAACAGGATCTGGGCCATTCCTTTGGCAAATCACACACCAAAGACTGTAGTTTATAATTACTAATTGCTACCTTGCCTATTCTGGTATCCATAGCATTTTCCCACTTCACTGAGCTGAGACTCTATAAATCTGACAAACTTGGAGACTACTAGCAAAAAGGTTGAAAAGTCTCAAGAGAAACAAGTTCTACAAGATTAAAAAACAGAAGCCAAGTAAGTGTTGTGAAGCTCAATTAAAAATAAAATTTTGCAACTACCGTTTCCACAATTTCATTGTGGGCATATGTTCTGAAGGTTTAATAGAATTGCTTCTTCTTGATAAGCTTAGATTTAATTCTGTACCACTGAAAGCACTAATGCCAAACAAAATTTTAGCAAGTGTTGTCAGCCATTTACAGGATATCCTTAGGGAAAGAGCATTTTATGGCACTTGAAATTTACATTCAGCTTGGTTGGCAACAGTTTGTTTTCATTTCTATATCTTATGTTTCTGACCAAAACACTTACAAATATAAAGAAATTAAGCGAGAATGAAACTATAGTTTAAATGCATAATGACTCAAATCTGTGTAAACTAGACAGATTTAAAGGGCATCTTGGATGTAAGTACCTCCAAGGCCGTTTCCCATGCCAAAGGCCAACTCCAAAACCTACACAACGTGAAGCGCTCTTTACAAAGACTATCGATGATATGCTGCCGTTGCAGCAGCAGGTGAAAGATTTAAGTATCAGTATTTATAGCTCTCATGCCAGAATGAAATACAAAAACAAAATAAAATTGCGGAGAGGTGCTATGCAGTGCAAAAGGATAGTCTAAGGTGTATAAATAAAGAGAAAAATCCAAGAGTTACATGTGCAATCCCTCCCGGTGCCCGTGGTCCCCCTCTACCAGATTCTCCCTCGCTCGAGTTTAACTTCTCCCGCTCTGAGGGGGCACCTGCAGTCCCCTACCCCACCTCCAACACAATGACACTTCTCCCTAGATCTGGGGGCCCCGCTCTCGGCACACATCCCACCCCGGCAGGCAGGCCCTCCCTGCACCCCATAGCGTCCCCGAGACTCTGCTTCCAGCCCTCCCCCGACCGCACGACGAACGACCCCCCTCGCCAGCCCGGCGCCCCCCGGCCCAGCACACCGTAGTGGCCCAGCCTCTCCCAGGATACCCTTCCCCACTGCCCCCAGCCCCATCTTCCCTCACCGCCGCCGCCGCCCCACCTCATCCCTCGCCCTTTCCTAAGGCTGTCCGTTCACACACACACAGGTGCCCGTGCCCGTGCCCATGCCCATGCCCATGCCCACACCCGCCACCGCCACCGCCAACCACCATAGTCCCTCACCATGAACTTGAGGGCCTTCTCCTGCAGCACGGCCTCGGCCGGGTCCATAGTCCTGCGCCGCTGGGGCTGGGGCCGGGGCCGGGGCCGGGGCCGGGGCCG
>VWZO01006672.1:233-15145 GCA_013396975.1 Bucco capensis
TGAGGGGCCCAGAACTGGACACATTACTCGAGGTGAGGCCTCACCAGTGCTGAGTACAGGGGGAGAATTACATCCCTAGTCCTGCTGGTCACACTATTCTTGCTACATGCCAAGATGCCATTGGCCTTCCATGCTGCCTGAGCACACTGCTGGCTCATGTTCAGCCGGCTGTCAACCAATACTCCCAGGTCCCTCTCCGCTGAACCACTCTCCAGCCACTCAGAAAGTGGCTGTTCGCCTTCCCAGGGAGGTGGTTGAGTCCCCATCCCTGGAGGTGTTTAAGAAACGTGTAGATGTGGTGCTCCAGGACATGCTCTAGTGAGGGGAGGGATTGTGTGGTTTGTTTTGTTTGGGTTTTTTGGTTTTGTTTTCTTGGTTTTGGGGTTTTTTTTGTTTTGTTTTTTTTTCTTTTTGGTTATACCTGGTGATCTGAAAGGTCATTTCCAGCCATGAATGTTCTGTGATTATGTGATTTCTGCTTTGTGATGGGCAGTTGCCATGTAAATCTTGTAACTCCAAGAGAGACATTAAAGTCACCATATGTATGGATTTTAGGCTGAAGTTCATTGCATTTTGAGTGTGATGGTTCTACAGTGTCCCTTCAAATAACATCTAACTGAGCAATACAAGTTTTGTAAGATGTTCCTTAATACTTGAACTGGCACAAGGAACAAATCCTTGAGTTATAGAGAAGGGAGTTAAAGAATAATAGTAAAGAATTAAAAACACTTATCTCATTGGAGAAGTGCTTTTGCAACCTTCAACAGTAAGGCACAGCATACTTTTCAAGACATCAGTCTGATGCTGATATATATATCCTGCATATGCAACATAAAGTACTGTGGACATCCCTGAACAGTAAAGGCATGGAGAAATAAACTAAATTCTTCTTAAGTTTAAGGGAAAAATCCTGCTGAAAGGAGGAAGGTGTGGGACTGGCTTTCAAATGTATCCTCAGCAGAGGAGCTGAGAATGTTTCCAGATGAAGATCTCGTCTCAGATTGTGATAATGAATGAACTAAATGTTAGGTTCCTGCTTTTATGATATTGCAGCAAAGGAAATTTAATAAATTTACAGTATATAAAGTTGTTTGTTGTAAATGCTGAGATGAATGTATGAACCCAGCTAAATTAAGGCTTCTATATGCTTCTGTATCTGTTTTGTTCGCTATTAATTATTTATCATCTTTAAAGAAATCATAAGTCAGTAATCTCAGCCACAGTCAAGGCAGGGAAACCTTTTCATTAAGTTTTACAGACCAACATCTAAGCCACATATTTTGTGAGAAAAATGCAATGCTCAGCTCACTGCCAGGTAATATTATGTACATATATTTAAACAAGATGGTCCTTAATTTGACCAAAACTAAAAATAAGCCTTTAATACCTGCTAATTTAAAATCACACTGTGAGCAAGCATTGCCATCCCTATATGGGGCTACCAGGGTCAGGAAACAAAGCTCCCTTCTTCCTCTAGGATTTACCACGTATCAGCTAACCTCTGTGACTTACTGCGAGGAAAATGCCATTCTGCAAATGACCAAACTCTTGTTTTCAACACAATGAGCAAATTTCACCCTACTGTTTGAGCTCTCACCACATGATGAGGAATTTCTGCCTTCCCAGGCAGCACAGTGGTCAGGGATAAACAGGACTGTGCGGCAGGGTCCCTTGCAGCACGTACTCTCAGGCCTGTGCCTGAGCATTGCTGGCTGGTGAGACACACCTGGGTCACGCCACTTGTTTTCAGCAGGATGGGTAGAGAACAGTCCTGCTCAACTTGTCTGCCTGCTGCATCGGACCTGCTTTGTGTTCTGCCCACCTTACTACAAATCCAGATCAAGTCTCCAATAGTATGCCCTGAGTTAAGGATGAAAATCCTTCTTTAAAAAAAACAAAGGATATGGCCTGGAAATGCAGCTGATGACAAGCTGAAGCTCTGCTTCTGTATGGTTATTTACAAGCTTTGGACCAATTTCTTTATGCTTTGAGTTTCTTTTCATAACAGGAACTGGAATACTGACCAGACTGAGCTTATGGCACAGTTCTGCCTAACTGGGAACTACCTGATTTTATCCAGCTTTTCTACATCATAAGATCTGGAGCTGCATGAGATATTTGAAACTGAAACTATTTTTTTTTTTTAAACTTAGCCCTCTCTTCCACCAGAGTCACTGCCTATCTTGATTCTTACAGAGTGCTTAGATAATGTGCAGTTGTACCCTCACCTATTCAACGCACTTGGAAGAATAGAGTAATACTAAACACGTGTGAAAAAGTCCTACAGAACTTTGTCAGCACCTTTCTCCTTCACCTATATCCTGCTACAGTGTTTAGAGATACTAGTAAGCATACAATGCAGGATATGTTATGTTTTGTTTGCTATGCCATTCTAATACTATGTGCTGAAACACTTGATGTCTAAAAATTTTGAATTTCAAAACTGTTGAGTTGAACAATTTTCATTTCCACTACAAAGTCTACTCAAGATAGAGATACATTTAAGAAAAAGAGCACTTAGTCTAACAGTTAAGGCAGTAACTTCTATTCAACATGAGTTGAGTTTATTCCAAAATCTCACTGGAGTGAGTACAATACAATGCTGCAGTGAAATTTAAGCACACCGTAATATAAAATCAATGCATGCTAGAGCTTAGAGTTTTCCAGCTTTAGTTGCAAGACTTACAGATGGTTCAACAATCCAGTGAATCCATTTTCTGTTTGTTTTTAAATGCTGAAAATATCATTCCCCTGTGTACTAACAACAATATTTTATGGAACATCTCCACTTTTTTCAGTTGTGTTAGCTGATCTGTCATTATCTCACCAACAACCTTATGTCTTTGCTCTAAGTACCACAAATTACACACACCAGGATTTTTGAAAGGAACTTTGGAGCACTGGTTCCAAGTTCAAAAAGAAAAGAGGTAAACCCCAGCATCTGAATTTTGCAGTCAGCTCAGAAACAGGCCCTTTGCTTTATCCTGCTCGCTGGTGTTTTCCCTGTTATGTGCACTCTAGAAGGGGAACAGCAGCCAGGTGACACAGAGGATTAAACACTGTGAAAACGAGGTGGGTTTAGGGCTGGGAAAGAAAAAAAAGGGTGAAAATTTAAGAATTACGCATTATTTCTAAGTGATCAGAACAACCCCCACTATCAATACAGGCTGAAGGATGAGAAGATAGAGAGCAGTCCTGCAGAAAAGGACTTGGGGGTGCTGATGGTTGAGAAACTGGACATGAGCAAACAGTGCACACTGGCAGCCCAGAAGGCCAATTTCATCCTGGGCTGCATCAAAAGGAGTGTGGCCAGCAGATCGAGAGAGGTGATTCTGCCACTTTGCTCTGGTGAGACCTCATCTGGAATACTGTGTCCAGTTCTGGAGCCTGCAATNATGATCCTTCAAGAGATGAAAGTTAAATGATCCTCTAAAGCTCCATGAGTCAAAAGATCTCATTGACTTCAGTGGGAATCTTTAGCCACTGAGGATATATTCCAAAGGCCATATTCTCTTTCTGGGCTCACTTCTGTAACTAAGCACAAACCCTAATTCACAGAGTTTCATGGTAACTCCTCTGAGTCTCTCTGAAAACATTTTCCTTTGGTACAGGGTGCTGCAGGGGAACAGCTCTCAAGACTGTTTAAAGTGTCTCTCAGCTGCCTGGAGTACTGCAAATGACTGTTGCAGGACTAAGGTTTGCACAGGTCCCACGTGAGTAAGACTTTTTAGTTGAGAGGGAAGCTGCAGCAGATATATCCCTCTGCACTGCTGTGATGCAGGTATAGCACTCCATCGGAGAGCAGCTTAGGCCAAACGTGGTAAGAAAATATATCACACTAAAAAGAATGGTACTTCCAGTTGCATTTGAGAGGTACAACTAGAGACATTAGATGAACAGAAATCCTCCTTAGAGATGAATCGCCATTAGCCATTGCCTTTCAAACTGTCTCATCTCACAAAGAGGTCTCTTTGCTACTTTTCAAAGAAGAAATCAAGAGGCAGGTTCTTGAAGGCATTCAAGCAGTGGTATCCATGCAACTACATTCAGAGTTTTTGCACCTCACAAATTCAGTGAACTTGTTATACATTTTATATCCACACACCAGAAATAGTAACCTGTTGCCTTTTGACAACAAGTACCATAGAATTAGCTGTCATGGGGATTCTGGGTGTTGACAGTAATACGGATGACTGGCTGAACAGATCAATGAGCTGATTTGAAACAAGCTCTCAACTATTAATTATCACTTGGTTCTGTTTTTTTCATCATCTCTTTTGATGTTCCTATTTCATAAATAGAACATAATGAGTTTAAGAAACTGCATAATTTGCAGATTTTGGTAAAAAAAGTTTCCTTGATATTATGTTAATTACTGCCAGACAGATTTTCTTTCCTTTTCTTCCTGTACATGTGGGCACAATACATGTGTGAATATGTAATTATTTTGAACCTGGAATGCCTATATAATATTTTAATAAAGATAGTACTGCAACCTAACTTTATATATACACATTACACTGGAGGAATAAGAATTTTCCTTACCTATTTCAGTCATAGATATCCCCGGAGCTAATTGCCCATTGTTGAAAGAGCTATAGGAAAACAAGTTTGGTACAGAGGTGAGGTCATAGACAGGTTCCTGCTTTATCTGTTTGATTCCAGTCATGTCTAACCCAGACTGGTCTGGGGAAGGCTGGGCAGAATCCACATTGTAATAACCCTCAGATTTCGGCAGGTTGATGATGTGCCCATTTGAGTAGGTGCTGCCAGTTTCATTATTCAGGTTGCTCAAGCCATTGCTGATGCTGTTGCTGTAAACCCTAGCAAGGGCTTCTGCCTCACCACTTTGCTGCTGCCGTTGTTCCTGCAGACGCTGCTGGTGCTTCTGCACTTCAGCGTATAAGCTATCCCTCTGCTTTTTGGACATTCTTCCAAACTTCACAGCTGAAAAGCAAAGCACAATGCAAACCATTGTCATCTTTAGTTTTTAATTGATTCTGCTCAACCCCGGCACTCTTTTGATATCTACTTTCAGGATTAATTTTGCTGTGGAAACTTGTGTTTTTCTCTGGAAATGTGAGTGTATGTAAAGCTTTATACCATATGCATCTTGCAAAGGAAAAGTACTGCGTGCTTGGATTTACAATGTGATGACAATGACTCTACACTTGACAGGAAGGCCTCAGTCAAGCAACTCACTTCCCACTGTGAATGTTAAAAAGACCACGCATCTTTTTATACCTCTGCTCACTGAAAAACAACCCAGACCTGTATAAAATGTACAGTCTGTAGATTCATATCCCATGTGATTTACCAACTTTCTACAAATCTTAAGCAGTGCACTAACAGGATTAGTACCCTAGGTGAAAACAAGGCCTAAAGCCTTATTATCGCATCCTTTCAATAGGGTGTTTTCTTCACACATTTTTAAAAGAAAATCTAACAGTTTATAGTTAGAACCTAGAGGAAAATAACAGACTTGGAGGTAAACAGCACAAATGAATGCAATCTTTTCCAGAGAGGAAAGTCTCAGGAATTTACACAATCAATTTACGTCATCTCCATGCACGAATCCATGCATTCCTTCTGATGAGAAAGGAAGGAAACAGTTGAGTGCAAAACACTCTCCCCAGGGGAAGGGTTCATTACACTGATACTGAAGTTCTCAAAAATGATAGGCTGATTGCTGAGGAACTAGGAGGAGCAAATCCACAGCCTGCATATACAGTGGTTCACAGCTGATTATCTTCCTCCTCCCATCTCTCTATAAATTCTGACTATTTTCTGGCCTAGATCTTGAGTAGATCCGATCTAGATCAGAACAGAAACAGTTGTTAATTGTGCTCTAAAACAAATGAGATACATTCAGGATAATTTGTCAGAGCACAGATAAGAGGACGTTGCTCTGGAAATATTAATTTCTGCCTATTATGAGGTGTATTTTCCAGTGTTGAGCATTTCCAGTCCATGTGTAATTGGGATAAATTCAGAGTCATTACATTTATTAGCATGGGATGGGCTTGGCTTTCTTTTTTGCTACCCCATAGTTCAGCTATAGTGTTCTAGAAGAGTCTTGAGTCTACACATGTGGATGAATGTGAGACTCTTCAGTCACAAAAAAGAACAGGAAAGAAAGAGCATAATATTAAAAGGAAGTGCCAGAACACTGTGGACACTATTTACTTGCACTTTTTATACTAAGAATTTTTTTTTTCTGTTGCTAACATTAGCTTACTTGCAGCCCTGCACACAGGTTGCAAGCTACCTCACACAAACAGAGTGTGCCCCTGCAATCAGTCCATGATGCACTGTACACCCTTACAGACAGAACACAATTACTGGATTTTGAAAAATGCAACTGTGGGGTTTTTTTCAAATTTAGGGCCTCAGTGATAAAAACAAACACCCACTGTTTATTCTTATTATATATCCATTAATTGGATTCTCTAGTTATTGTCAGTTAGCATCCTGCCTTTGCATGATAAAAATGACTCTGTTACATGCTTGAGAGGTAAAATTCACATTCAGTTTCTCTGTTAAAAAAATCCATACAGACTATTTTAAACTTGCTAGAGCTCTTATCACTAAGTATAAACACCCTTACATAAAAAATGAGAGAGGAAAGTGATGCTGTCAGAAGAATCACTCCCCTTTTCTGTATGCAGTGGTCCCTGAATTATAGGT
Source organism: Bucco capensis (assembly GCA_013396975.1). Classification (NCBI taxonomy): domain Eukaryota; kingdom Metazoa; phylum Chordata; class Aves; order Piciformes; family Bucconidae; genus Bucco; species Bucco capensis. The sequence goes on from VWZO01006672.1 coordinate 6,921, forward strand.
TGGGAAGACAGTGCTGTCAGTCACATTAAAATGCCCCTGTGATACCTCAAATCATTAGAAGATATTAGTTGTAGGAGGAAAGCACATGCTGTTAAATTACTGAAATGTTACTACTTTAATCTCCTTCAGGAAGAATCAGGAGCTAAGGCATCAAGTAAGCTGCATGTTAGGACCAAGAAGAGTTAATGGATTAAAGGTTAGACTGCAAGGGCCCTCCCAGACTGGTGAGACTGGTGAGGAAGTTGTTTCAGTCAGACATGAGACACACTGAGGTGGGAATAGGCATTTTACAGTCCAAACTTTAAAGAAGTTTATAGTCTGTGTACCATCTAAGAAAATAGCTCTGTAAGTAACTTCAACATCAATGACTGTTAATTTCAAATGGCACATTTTATCAAAACTTTGTAAGACTGAAAACTGCAGCAAGGCAATAAAAATTAATATAATCTGCCTTCCAAAATAGAGCATTTCCTTCTCATGCTTCCTGACCCTTGTGTCTGTGAGCTGGAAAGCCCCTGCACGAGCAGTGGTGGCTGGGGCAAGTTGGCTGTGAGTAGCCTTGCTCAAGCCTCGCACTGTCTAAAGCTCTTGCATGCTGCATGTTCTTAGCCTGCTGATCACAGCTCCTCATACCACAGTTTGGAAGGTGTTCCAGAGCTCTGCAAGGACTAAAGGATTCTGCTATAGGATATACTGTGGAGATTTCCTTTGGTGTAGTGTCCATTTTCCATGCTAAACCACTAAATGTTTCTTCTATAGACCCAAGGAGCAATGAAGGAGTAAAAGAAGTTTTTTGAGTTTTTATAGCAATGCAATATATTTCGACAAGTGCTGTGAATTAAACAAACAGAAACCCCCTAATGCTATCAAGGTGTAAATTTCCTGATAACTGCCTATTTACTGTCACAGACCTTCAGAGATCTCATGGAAAGGGATACTTCCACACATCAATATTTAATGTTAAGATAAATGTTAGTGTTTAATATAAGTGGTTCTCTAGACTGGAATATAAATCCACCTCTTCAGAGGTGACCTTTTTGTGCTGTTGATCAGAACAATGCATTTCACTTCTGACTTTTTCTGTTCCAAACAAATACTGCTCTCCATTTTGTGATTTCCCCATCCTCCTCATGAAAACAGCTTCCTTTGTTAATTGAATGGCAAAGGTCTGAGTCTCACAGCATACACATTACAAAGCAAGGAGCTTCTCCTCTCTCTTTTTCCAGAAATCTACAGGGAGTTTAAGTAAGTCAGCAGTGAAAAAGAGTTTCAAAGGGCTTAGGCGTGAAGCAGGAATCTGACTCCTTACCATCTCGAGACATTCCCAGGGCAAGACATTTCTGCAGTCGGCAGTGTTGGCAACGATTTCTGTTGGTTCTGTCAATTAAACAGTTTCTCTGCCTTGGGCAGGAGTAGGAGGCATTGTTCTGCTGACTCCTTCGAAAGAATCCCTAGGGGAAAGAGAGCAAGAGAGACAGATTATTACCGTGTGCATAGATATATACACACACAGAGAACCATTTAAATGACTACTCCAAACTCTTATTTAGTTCAGTGTTACTTATGCTATGGCTTCACAGATGTTTTGGCCTTGTATAATGAAATTAAAGAACGTTTACTCATAATATAGAGAATCAGGCTTTTTTTCTCTAAAGAATGTAATTGTACTTTGTTAAAATGCAAACAAAAATGCTACAGAATGCATTCCTATTGTGCAATAACAACCATGTATCAGCTAATGCTTTCCCCTAATAGAGGAAAAACCTGTCAGCATTTGTAAACAGATGACTTAAAAGTACTTGTTCTGATCATTTTCTTCCCTTAATGAAAGACACTGGTAATAACCAGGACTGGCTATGTGTACTGCTGCCAGTCTGCCGAAGCTAAAGTCTGCTGTTCAATTTAATCTGGCAAATGTTGATCTGATCAGGAGGGGCCATACACTTCAGGAGTGAAAAGTAATTCAAATTCAAAACATCACAAAAGCACTAGGATTTAATGACGGTATCAAGTAAAGCTGACGCACAAAGGAGAAAGCAACATCTTTCGACACTACCATGAGAAAGTAATGACATTTTCCATTTCAATGGAATATAACATTATCAGTTTTATCTATGTAAAAATTTGTAGTTGTTCCATCTCCTAGAAGGTTTTTCTGGAGACTTGTGAGTTATTTGGCTACAGATCAGAGTGCTAGAAAGAGAGTATTAACCCACACCTAAATTCTTATTAGCTCTCAGCTGCTACAAATGACACCAAGGGGTACCGTTACGGTAGAAATGAGGTGAAGTGGCAGAGGTGGCAAGAGAATGAAATAAGGGGGTGAGGATTAGAGAGAGAAAGAGAGGGAGAAGGCATTTTATCATATTCTTTTCTTTCCTGTAAAATAAAGGACAGAAGGAACAGCAAGTCCACAGAGAAAAAAACAAAAAAAGAAGTTCACTGAGCACTTTGTCATCTTTAGATGCAGACAGCTGCAGAGTTGTATGATTGGAGAGCTGAACGATAACCTAGTCACCACAGGAAACCATGAGGAGAAAAAGGGCAGAAAGCATCATTACTGCAGTTACACTGGTCACCAGAAGTGGTGCTGAAGTGGTAGTGCTTTTCTGGACCAGTTTGCTGACAGCTTTGAACGGAGCCGAAAGTAAAAGCTGACTTAATTTCTCAAGCAAACCCAGTGTTACTGCCACACAGACTGACAGGTGGTAATATCAAACAATGGAAATTGTGGCAGCCATGCATTTTAAGGGAAACAGAGTCGGGAAACAGCAAGGCAGTAGCATCATAGGGCTTATTGTTACAAGGTAGTACCTGAATTCTCACTCAAGTCCTGATGAACACAATAAGGGTGGTGTGGGGTGTCAGTAAGACATGATGTCCCACCAAGGACACTGGCAGCGCTAGCTCCTGAGGTGGAGTGTGACCAGACTCACTTCATCTGGTTCATCCTGATTTTTTTCAGTGATTATATCTAAAAACCAAATTAAGTTTTATGATCTGCACTTTTGAGAACACAGATGACCTGTAGGGGAACACTCAGGAAAAAAGTGGTGGAGATTTACCTGATCCTAACTGACCAAAATTTTCTTGAAACTGTGGAGGTGAGTTTAATGTAAGACTAAACTGATGCTAACTGCAGATATTTCTACTCCATTCGCTAAACTTTACAGCTAATTTTGGTTTTGACATGTGAAGGATTTTCTGGTTTAGATTTTTAGATTTTAGCATCTCCTCAGTGGACATGGACTTGAGAGAAAAAATGAACCAAATAATGTTCAAAGCCCCCCCACAACAATCTAGCACTGACTGTGGCTTCTCCTATAGTGCTGCTTTTTCCCATTAAGGTTGACCTCATCACAGAAGAATGTTTGTTCCCTTTTCATCCCTCTTAAGAAAAAATTAAGTGTTACATAACAAAATTAATCTACAGCAGGTAATTTATTTTTCTGAGGAGACTTTTGTACTCTCTTCCTCCTGCATAAGACATAAATGTCTTACAAAGCACAGACAATCCTTTAATGTCATTTTTAGGGTATCTTTATATAATATTGTCTATATTTACTGAGAAGAATTCCATCTGGGGGAAAGAGGATGGAGTTCATTACTGAGGAGATACAGACTTAAAGACAGGTTTCTTAATATCCCCAACACAGACAAAAGTCTTTCTTAAACAAGTCACTTTTTTCATCACAGTCAGGACCATCAATAGACATAGAGACTAATAGGATGGAAATCTGTCTTCAAGTCACCCTTTTGATGATGTTAGTGGAAGGGCCATCATTTTCTTCAATGGGTCCAGCAGGTTAGTCTGTGTATGCAGGCATGCACACAAAATAGCAATAACATTTATGATGCCCCTTAAGTACTTATAATACGCATTTGCAGTGGCACAGTTAATATAGGGACACAGAGTTAAAGGGAATTCATGTCCCTTGAAGTTTGCAGCACTGCACTGCCACTGGCAGTCGATGTTTGGATACTGTGTCCTGAAATGCTGTAGCTGTCTGCCTGGCTTACCATGTGTGCCTGCTTGTGGAGTGTGTCTCACCTCTTTCTTCCATTCATGGTCTCCGTCTTAATTAATTCAGACAAAAGGAGCCAGAAATGACCACTTAGTAGTATGTGGGCTTTGCATATAGTTATTTAATTGCTGGGCAGAGTTGTACTGCTTGAGACATCCCTTACTTTAAGGAGAGCTCAGACAGAGGGAAATGCCTCCCATTGGACCTGATGTGAAAACTTTTTTTTTTTCACAACAGGCTCACACAACAAGATTAGACTAATTGATCTGATACTGCAAAACTGGCACAAACCCAAGAGGGTTAAAACTGCCGTAAGTGGAAGAGAAGCTCTTTATCTCAATAGGTAGTCTACACACAGGGCTGAGGGGTATCATCTCCTCTTGAGGCACACACAAGGGCCAGCATTAACCCTAATCACATCTAGAGGATATTCTACTGCTAAATGATTTGTGAACACTGAGTAATAAGACAAGATGCTGTTTTTCTGCTTAAAGAATTTTTCCGCTGTAGCATTTGTGCCAATTTTGAAGTATTAGATAAATCAGTCTAATCCTCCTTCTTGTGATCATTGTAAGAAGATGCTTATTTCCAGTCCAGTGTCACTACAAGACAGTGACACACTGTGAGTTGTTCCATTTATGATTGTCAACATTTCTGGAAGACAACTGATCTTTGAGAACACATTGCTTGTCCTTAAATGCTTTCTATTGGAAATGAGTGCACCCAAATTTTCAGATTTGTCAGATGTCATAACATTTTGTAAAACATTAAGTAAATTACAGTTTTCACATTTCATTCTACAAATACACATCAACTTTGAAATGTTCCAGTTTGTGCGTTTCCACGTAGAAGAAATCAGAGATGCTGCATCTCCATCTTTGCAATTTCACATTTACAGTCAAAGCAGAAGTACCAACACGTAGCATGTTATTCTGCTTTTCCACGAGTAAAGATACAATTCCTTAGATAATAAAATCACAGAGTATTTTTAGAGGTGAAAACTGAAGCCTTTCTTCTATTAACTTGGAGACTGAACAAATGCCTGAGACAATGTGTTAATATGGCTAAGCAGCATAGACAGGTGTGGGGTTTTTTGTTTGTTTGTTTGCTGTTGCTGGGGATTTTTTTTTGTTTAGTTGGTTTGGGTTTTGGTTGTGGTTTGGTTTTTTGTTTAGTTTTGTGTTTGGTTTTGTGGGGGGTTTTTGTTTTTGTTTTTCTTTTAACCTCAGATTCCCACCAATTACCCTGTCCTGGAACCTATAAGGAAGAAGGCAAAGGATTTTTTACACAGCTCATAATGTATGGTATTTTTTCTGTTGAAGGTTACAGTTTGGCCTGCAGAGAACAGAAAGGGGATAAAATAGGACCAAACTGGCACCTGTAAGCTTTTAAGACACTGAATTGACGTGCCACACCAACTTCGAATGCTACATGGATTGCATAGGAAAAAAAGAAAAGAAAACCATCTCTCAAGCTGATTTAAGGTAGAAAAGATTGACTTACAGATGCCAGCCTCTGTATCAGCACTTAAAAGCATCAGATGTAACTAATTCGTATTTCAAATGAGGAGGTAACTCTAAATATTATTTGACAAAAAAAAAGCAACTAGTAAAATTAGTCATGAAAGGCATCTACATCAGCAATAAGCTTTACAGCCTTTGGTATCACTTGCTTGAAAGCATGTAGGAGTGTATTATTGTACACAGATGCCTCAAGGTAATGCAGATGCTGATGACTATTTTGTATTAAAATCTCATACCTTGCAGCCTTCACATGTGATGACTCCATAGTGTATTCCAGAGGACTTATCACCACAAATTTTGCATGGTATCACTTCAATTTGTGCTGAAAAAAAACAACCAAAAAAACAAGGCAAATATTTTGAGTACATAATTTTATTTCATTTCTTTCTTTCTCAAATGAGAACTTAAAAAGTAGAGCTCGGCAGCAGATAACCTTTTCACTCCCTGACTATATAAAACTGCTGTGTATTGTACTGTGTGTTTCTGAATGCTTTGATTTGGCCAATTTTAATTGCTTTGCATTATGTACTCTTCAATAATTTATCTCATGATTAGCAAGTTTTTCCTCATATTCTCCTTTTCTTGTTTTCACTTGTTAATTTCATCATCATTATTGCTAAGGACAGTTGTTAAGGATCCTAAATAATTATCTAGATTGTTTTTGCTTACATATTTCAAATATTCATGACTTTATTTTGGTGAGGTAGAATTACATGGAGTATTTTGCTGCTTTCTTCAAAGCAGGAGAAGTGATAAAGTTTCCACATCCTTCAGATTATGGTTTCAAGACAACACAGAGATAACAACCCCACTGGCAGAGCTGGGCTTGCAAATGATTGCTTAACCTGTCTCTCTTCAAGCTACTTGTTTTAGCATCAGGTTATAGCAGTCAAGGCCTTCAGACTGAGCTTAAGTAGCTATTGCCTGTGTGCTAGGAAAGGCAGGTACTATCTGAAAATGTTTCAATACAGATATGCTTTAGATCCATTAATAAACATGTCATTTAGTGCAGAGAGGAAAAACACAAGTAATTATCTTCCGTATATATACAAATATATACAAAATCAGTATTGAATTCAACCCTCCAGATGGCATTTACATCAGCGTAACCACTGATGCTGTGGCAGGTACTGGGGAAGTCCCAGACTGGACTCAGCAACAGACAGAAACCGGATTGGAGGCAGAACGGACAGAGTGTTCCTTAGACTCCAGACGTTGAAGAAGATAACTTGACCCTCACAATCCCTCAGCTTTCTACTGAATGTAACATATATGGAATGGAATACCTTGTTGGTCAGTTTAGGGTCACCTGTTGTCTCTGCTCCTTCCTGCAGTTGTGATCTTTTACTTTCTGCACCCTAAACATGGTACACAGGATTTAGCAGTGACCTTGGTCAGCACAGGAGAAAGTATAAGTAGAAGCCTTTCTCCATATCAATCCTTGGTTCTAACTCTAAACATGAAGTGCTATCACTTCTAGAAGCAGACACTGTCTGCAAAGATATGCCATTAACTTCAGAACGTACAGTTACTTAGAAGAGACTGAGCTGAAAACTGAAATGACTGAACAGAATGAGTTTGTTCTAAAACAAGGACAGATGGCTTCTGTGATGAAGCACATATTTAGGCAAGGTTTAGGCAAGCAAACCAGTTTTTAAACTGCTCCTAAACTAGGATGGATAGAATTAATTTTATTGTAAGAAATAGCAATTTGTTGTTAGTACATTTTGGATGGAAACAACTCAGAACTAAAATCTTGCCTATATTTGTACTTAAGAAACTTTGTATCTAGAAATAAAATTTCCTTTGTTACCCACAACGTTTGGGTTAGCTTCTGTGTGCCCTTTCGTTTTAATGAACTAGGTAGTGATAGTTTCTTTCTCTTCTTAAATAGACTAGCATCACATGTTCTGGGTCTGCTCTGTCCAGTTCCCCCCTGCCCGGGGCACAGCTTTCAGGCTAACCAACTGGGTGAAGCAGGGGCGGAGCTGAGCTCACTGGTCAAGTGAAGTCAGCTGGGTCGCTCTCCCATATTAACCAGGCTTAGGGAACATGAGCAAACAGGAACAAGCAAACAAGTACGGAGCAGTTCATGAAGCAGTTCTTGAAGGCAGGGCGTGAAGGGAGGGAGTAGGGGAGGGTGCTCTTCCCTTTTAAGATTTTATAGGTGAGCTACATGAGTGGTTGGCACTTGCCTTGGTAATACCTAGCAATGGTTATTACTAGGAAAAAAGCTTTAGCTCATCTGGAAGTGGGAACCCAGACAAAGCCCTCAAGGAGGGATGAGACGGTCCAGGTAGCAGGCTGTAGGGAATATCTCAGCCTCTCCCTGGTAGCAGGAGACTGTGTACGGTGTGAGCAGGTAGATGATTTGTTCACCCGAGTAGCATCACTACAAGCTAAGGTTGAAAAACTGCAAGCTGAAGTGGAAAGACTTAGGAGCATCAGAGAGGCTAAGGATGAAATTGACTGGTGCAGCCAGGTTCTGCCCTCCCTGAAACTGAAACAGGAACAGGATCACCTGCCACAAATTACCCAGGAATGGGAGAATCCTGGACCATCCCTGAAATGAGTTCAGTGGAATACACATCTGCCCTACATAAACCAAAAAGTCCACGGTCAAGGCAGCAAGCAAACTTCTTCCTTGCCCACCTCCCCACACCCCCTTGGCAGTAAG
>VWZO01006678.1:0-12905 GCA_013396975.1 Bucco capensis
TGAAGACGGAAGAAAAATAGTTGTTGAGAACTTCAGCTTTCTCCTCCTCTGTTGTTATTAGTTCTCCATTCTTGCTCTTCAGTGGGGGAATGTTTTCTTTGACCTTCCTTTTTTCATTGATGTACCTGTAGAATCCCTTCTTGTTATTCTTTGCATCCTTTGCTACCTTGANTTCATTGATGTACCTGTAGAATCCCTTCTTGTTATTCTTTGCATCCTTTGCTAACTTGAGCTCTAGCTGTGTTTTAGCCTTCCTGACTTCATCTCTACACCATCGGGCAGCATCCCTATACTCTTCCCAAGATCCTTGTCCCTGCTTCCACTGCCTGTGTAGCTCCTTCTTGCTTTTTAATTTGACCACCAGGTTTTGATTCAGTCTTTCATTTCTTACCAGGTTTCTTACACCTGGGGATCAAGATCTCTTGTGATCTATGGAAAGTGTTCTTAAAGATATGCCAGCTCTGTTCTGCCAGGCTATCCTGATGAGTAACTCTCTCTTTAAAGAGCTGGGATTTTGCTTTTCTGAAATTCGGGGTCCTGGTTTTGCTTCTTGGCTGATTAGTGACCCTCGGGACTGTGAATTCCACCAGTGCATGATCACTGTAGCCCAGGGAGCCGCCAGTCTTGAGATCCCTGATGAGCTCACCTGCATTGGTGACCAGTAGATCAAGTATTGCACCCCCTCCAGGCAGGAGTGTCTATTTCTTATGTTAGGAACTTTTCATCAAGACACTCCAGGAGCCTTCTGGATTGCGTACTGCTTGCTGTGTTGTTTTTCCAGCAAATTTTGGGGTGGTTAAAATCCCCCAGCAGGACAAGAGCCTGTGAGCCTGATGCCTCCTGTAGTTGGAGTAGGAATGCTTCATCAACAGACCCCTCTTGATCAGGAGGCCTGTAGTAACTCCAAGCACAAGGTTTCCCTTGTTACCTTGATCTCTAATTCCTACCCATAAGCTTTTGACTTGCTCTTGGCTGTTTTTTAGGGGCACAGAATACTTTCTTCCCAACCTAGCAGACTTTCCTATTCTTTTTTTAATTGTAAAATAATCACAAATCCACAAATCTTTCTCCATTATTCTTATCAATTCTATGATAGAGATCATAAAATATAACAGCAATTCTACATCAGTATTTACCTTATGATTGGATAAAATTTATAATGATAAACAATCTTGATGTTGAAGTATCTAGAATGTCCCAGATCCCCAGATAAATTATTGCATTGATTAGTTGCTCTTACTGCTAGAAATGCTTGTTTTTTCTCTGGTCTAACTTTCTGCCTTTGGAAATAGGATACTTCTTTTCTGTTAAAGAAGCTTCATCCAGTCCTCTCCTAGAGTAGATACTTCACAGTAAGTCATCTCTTTATCATCACCAGGACAAGGTAAACAGGTTGAGCTCAATTACTGGAGCTGGAATATTGTTTCTTGGAACAGGGTTGGATGAACCTATTTTGAATAAGTATCTGAGTAGGTACTCCAAAGTGTAAAACACCACCTGGATATGTGTTTTATACGGCATACTCCATAGAGTGAAAAAATCTGAAATTTAGCAGCGGAGCATTTTTCATACACAGTTGTAAACAAACATTTTGAGAGATTGGGCTTCTGACCTGGAAATAATCTGCAAATACATACTGATGAATGATGGCTTTGTCAGATTTCTATTGACAAATGTATCCCACTTTCACAACTCTGTGTCCAGAAAACCAAATGAGTCAACATAGCATCAGACACTCCAAACATTTCATAAGAATAATCAGAGGTATTAATGCAAAGGAAAGAAAAATCAGTGATGGCGCTCAATGGGGCTGAAATCATGAAATATAATGTGAATTTTATTCTCCCATTTTGTTTATATTTTCTTTATATATAAGTCTATTTTTTTCTTCAATAGAATATAATGGACATATATTGCTTAATAAGGACACTTGAGGTCACACAAAAAGACCCAAACCCTAACGATATTGCACTGCTAACGTGTTTACAGAAGCTCAGAACAGATTTAGTTCCTGCTGACACAAGCAGTACAGGGGTTACTATAGCAGTATGATATAAACCTACTGGTTTAGTCTTTTGTTTTGCTGTCATTTTACTTAAACAATGTCAAAACATGAATACTTCTTATATCCTTTCTTTAGTCCTTGAATACTGTTGGAGGCACTGAGGATTAATCAGAATTGATGCTTCCTTACATATGTTTGGTTGGTTTTTTTCTGAAGAATACTCTATGTTCTGTGTTTTTTATGGCACAATACAAAGGATAACATAAAATTTAGTACCAACTCTCAGACTAAAATTTAGAGATGGTAATCAGAGGACAATACAAATAACCAGTCTACCACCATGGTGAAAAATTTCTGGGAACTTCTTTGTGGGAATAATAATCTAATATATATTTGTCAAAGAACTGGCTTATGCAGAAATCTGGCCAGGATCTGCAAATGAAAGGGGGGAAAAGTAGAAGTATGGAATTGAAGTTACCTAGGTAGTGCTGATCTTCTAGGCAGGAAACTAATTTTAAGAATTGATCCTATTTTGGTACCTAGTATTTAAGCGCCGTTTCACAGGATTTGCTGTGTCTAGGATTTTCAGGGTTCAACTGAATATCTGACTCAAGATCTAATATGTAGAAAAGGTACTGTTTGTCAGGTAATTTAGTAGTTAGAATACTTAGAATTATGGTATTTAAATGAGTGAAGTATGATTAAGGGTTTTTTTTAACCTGTGGCTAATATAGTCTTATTTGTGGGAATGGTATATATGTATTCTATGACATAAGAAAATGTGCCATGATCTGACAGATTATTTAATCATACAAATGTCAAAAATTCCGTATCATATTTAAATCAGAGACAAATCGTAACAAGAAATACTGTCAAGTGCTGCTTCTTACTTTCATCATGTAGAAAACAGCAATAATTTTTGTGCACTATAAGTAATTAGACATTCCTCTAAATACAGGACTAGACTTTGGAAACTGAAATTAACTGACATTTTTTTATGGAGTTAAAACTGAATTTAAAATGAACTACCATTGAAATCATGTTTGTCGTGCTTGATGCATACATTAACTTATAGCTAGCCACTAATATTTGTAGAGTAGAATGGTATAAACACCTCCATGCCATTTGAAATTTCAGGGAAGACTCACCTGTATTCTCAGATAATGATGGAAGAAAAACTGTTTTATTCTGTAAGAAGCTTAAAGACTGTCTAGACTCTTCAGAAAAATACCATTTTGTATTGTATATGTTCCTATTGTACTTCTGTATGTTCCATACAGCTCATCTCTTCAGCTGTTTTGTGATATGAAACATTTCAAAATAGGAGATAGTTCTCTTTTGTCTTTGCTTTGGTTTTGTGTGTTCCTGTTTTCAAAATATTTAAATGGAGTGTATTAAGCATTTAAAATTTCACACAACATATTTTCAAATTTGAATTTTTTTTAACTTTTTTAACATGGAAGAAAGATATATTTGAATATTTTAATCAGCTCTAATTACATTTAAAGTGTTATTCACATTTTGCACTAATTTTCTTATCTGAAAATATGTCCATCAATGACAGTCAAATACAATTCATCAAAAAACCACTGTTTCAAAACATCTGTATATCCCATAAAGGTCAATGGGGTTAAGGTTACGGACTATTGTTACAACAAATGACAACTGGAGAAAGTAATATTTTTTCTATTCTTCTCAATCAAACTGAAGTCTCCATCTGCTTTCTTTTTATGTGGTCTCAGTTCCTGACAAAAGGAGGGGCCAACATTTTCCTTTGAGTGCAGTTTTACTTCATTGTCATTGTGAGATTTAAAAGGCAATGGCCATTTAAAAAATGGCATTTTAACAAAGGGCAAACCTGACCTCATGCTATGAACAAGACCCATTCTGAGAAATGACAGTTTTTTACACAGCGTCCATGGTAGAAAAAATTTGAAGCATTAATCTCCACCAATGAAGAAAAAAGTTAGAAATAGTGCAAAAAAAAAGTAATTTGTTTTGGAAAATCTTAGGTTTCAACTTTTCTTCTTTCTGAAAGGAAGAGATATAAAAATATGGTGTGTCTGCATGAATTAGAGGGAGTGTAGAAAGGGAGGAAGGCACACAGAGTATTTCTTCAGAGGTTCACACAAATTTAGTGGAGGATCAGGGGATTGTAACACTGCAATGACATAGAAGAAAAAGAATCCAGAACCACTGTAGCATAATCTAACTTGAGACCACAAAATTCTCTTAGCAATGCATGATCACTACACAGTGTAGTTACACAGAAAAGTTAAGAGTGCTTTTGTGACTTTACTTACACTCCGCATTTCGGCTTCCTTTGAATAGCATAAAAAATGTTGGCTTCTTTAAGTGAGAATTTCTATGTTTTATGCTTTGTTTCTATTATAACTTAATCACAACATTTCTATAATAAAAATCCACCTACAATTTGCTTGTATACTTACCTTTCCCTCCAGTTTATGGCACAGTTTGTCTGTAAGCTTTTGTTAAGTCTGATAATGCAGAGATACTTTGTCAGTTATGGCAGAACTTTATCTTCTCAATTACTTTCATACAAGATCAATGCATTATGTTTAATATTTCCAATTACACACTATCATTTTCAGTTTTTGTAATTGATTTAGAACTAAATAAATGGACATTTTCATTTTCTTTACTAATTTTTTAAGGAAATATATGGAGTAAAAGACACAAGAAAAACATTAAGCTACATTAGAAAGCACGTTTTGGGTGGGTTTATTTAAGATTAAATACAGTGTGTGCAGAAAATGGCTAGCTAACCCCTAGTGTATGAAGAAGATACATTTTTACAAACTGGGAAAAACATCAGAGCATGACAGTTGGCACCACTGAGGGAACATAGTTCCTTTTCACTGCGTTTTCACCTAATGGTGCTGCCTCTTTAGACGTCAACACTGCATTAATCACAGGAAAGAGTATGTATGGCTAGGCTTCGCGAACAAAGATTCAGGGAGGCCTCCACCCACGCTCCTCATCAGCGCCTTTTACAAGCGCGCTGATAAAAAGAGGATAGGGGATAGCACCCTCGAGACGGCACAATGGATGTTTTTTAAGGTAAGACACAGCATGTGCAGAGCTGGACCCACCCTTTAGTCCTAAGGTCATCTGCCAGGGCCTAGCAAGCTTGGACGCTGGCAGCAAAGCCCTTAGGATGAAGGTTTTATTAGAGTGTCCTTCTCTTAGATGGAAGGCCTGACAGAGCTAAATGAGCTTCATCTGCCTGGATTTGGAATCAGAGTTGTCCTTCTCCTAGGATGACTGCCAGAAGGCTAATGAGCTCATCCTACTCATACATGGATTATAGGACCATGGGTTTCACTCCCCACACTTTACCGTGGGCAATGAGTTTAATGCTCCCTCTGCTGTCGGCACAGTTATCACACCAGGGGTCACAGAAGACCCCAAGTGATTTTCAGACTGTGCCTGCACAGGAAAGAGTACAGGCTGCAGATCTGGTCTACTGGCTCCTCTCTGGCGAATTCACATAAAGGATGTTCCTCTCATCTAAGTAACTCAGAAGGTGACAAATATTACAGATGCTGAATTTATGTGAATGCTTGCTCCGTGTTTATTAACTCATCAATCTTCAGAGAAATAAAAGGACCAAACAGTGAGGCAAGTGGGCTTTTCTTATCCTGTCAGCTCAATGGTGTCTAAAAGTAATCAATACCTATAATTGCGAAATTCTTCCCAGGAAATTTTAACCCTTCTTCAGTAGTCTACTTCCACACCTGACAAGTTGATCAAATTCAAAACTAATTAGAAAAAATGAAGTTTTAATTACTGCACTGATTCCTTTCATTTTTTTCTGTCTTACTAAAACTGGTTCCATCATAATGACAGAGTGAACTTTTTTCTTTTTTTTTTTAATTTGATGAATTAATAGAGCTCTTTATGTAGAAAAGCATGAGTAGAGCAGATAAGCATAAAATATGCAGAGATATCCTGAGAATGAATAGCTCTTTTTGCCATGCAAGTTTATTTTTTTTTCATTTACATACTTATCTATGTATGTAATTGTGTGTGTGTTCACACTGCTTTAAGAATAACTAGGAACAAGGGTGTTTTGAAGGTCCAGATCTCAGTGCAAATTAAATTTCCATGAAATTTCAAGATAAAATTAAAAAAAAAAAACAACACCTGAAAAAAAAGCCTGAAAAATACCTATAGGCATTTTAGTCTGAAAATTAAGATGTTAAAAGAACAATTTTTATCACTGTAGTTAATTTCTGAAAATATATTGTCTTTAAGCTGCTGCCTTAAAAAAGATTATATACATTATTTCACTTGTTCATTTGTATGAAGTTGTTGTTTTGGTTTGGTATGTTTTTATTTTTTTAATTTCTAAACTATAAGAAAACAGAATCCAACTTCATTTTGAAAAATCGTACTTGGCAATCCATAAAATCTAGCTCAATAAGTTTAATGTTCCACACCTGGATTTTAGTCTGAATAATTACCAACCAATAGAATAAGACATTCTTACAGATGGTATATTAAGAATTTAGAATTATGTATTTCATTTAATTTAAAAATACAAACATTGCGGATAGCTTTCCACAGACACATGTAAAGATTAAGTTTGATAAGTGACTCCTAGAACAAAAAATGCCTAGTTGCAATGCTTTTTGTGACATTCTCATTTTCTTACGCTTAACAGGTTTTGAGTCAATGCTTTGCTCAACACACATACTTTAAACTAGGAGTTATATTAATGTGGGGTTTGAGTCAGAAATTTTTGTAAGTACATAATTATTCAAAAAGTAGGACTGTTTTTAAAAATAGAATAATATGCTTGATAAAGCTTTTCAGACAATTGTATTTGTATGCCCTGCCATTTCGTTAGAGGTAGAAGGAAACAGAGACTAGTCTCAAGTATAATAATTACACTTTATAATTCAAAACCTTTGTGTCAGTGGATGGTCAAACCAATAGATGGAGAGACTTCTGATGACACTGTCACACAGCATAATCAACATATTAATTACTGGTATGGGCATTTGGTACGTATATCCTTGGCAACTAAAAAGAGTAACTGCTGGTTAAGAATCTACTGCCAAAGGACAAAGACTGTTATTGTTGGAAATACTAGGAATTTATTCAGATTATAAGACCAAGATTATGGCTTAGACCAAAATGTCATTCAGTACAGGCTGCCATCCAAAACTTAAATATTGCAGATGTCAAAACAACCTACTGAGATGGAAGATTTGTTGGAGTTTTTATGTAAAGTCCTGTTGTGAGTAGAATTAATCATTTTATATCAAGTAACCTTTCCAGTGGCAACACTAGATATGGTTAAACCCTGCTATTAAGGTGTTTTGTTTTATATCTCTGTATATAATTTTAAAGTTCCTACAGTCCTATGAAGAGAACAATGATAAGGTATGTCTTAATATGACTTTTCAAACATTTGACAATTGCTTCTCTCTTTGCCTACTGTTTCAAATTTATTTCAAGAACTATGCGTATAAATTTTTTTAGGTAGTACATGGAAGAATTCTTTATTATTTTTAATTTTATATTGAGAAATTAGTCATTGTGATTTTATGTCCAGTAATCAGTATAGAGCTTGATTCCTACTTATATTACTTTTATATTACTTTACTTTCATGTGTATAAGATTCACAACAGAAAAATACTGATCGAATTCTATTATAAATTCCTTACTGATCCAAAATACTTTTCTTTACATAATTCACTTTTCTAATTTAGAAATAACTTAATAAATATACTGAGTGCCAAAGAACAAAGTACTCAAAGTTGGACTTTGTTTTTATATTTTGGAAATCTTTCTTGTAAAAGTTAAGAGAGTTGTCTTGATTTGGCAAACAGAAAGATGTTTTGAAAATTTTCAAATATTATGAACAAATACGGAGTTAAGTGGGCAGATAAGACATATCAGTTTATTTAAGTCTCTATCACAAATATAGCTATACAAGTCAGAACAGAAGATCAGGGATTATTAGGTTACTTATTAACCTATCTGCATTTAAAATAAAATTTGAATGCTGAAGGGTAAATCAGTGCAGAGCTTTGTTATGTGTGTGAAATAATCTTTCTGGTTTTGGCTAACCTTGGCAGATAGTGATCAGTATATAGAGTCAATTTTGTATCTCAGCAGGACTCAAATTCCTAGATAGAGTTTCAACAAGTAAGGTATGATATTTCGAAGAGGGTCCTAGAAGAAAAATCAGAACACTGAAGTAGTTTTCTGTTTTTACTTCCACTACTTGCTTTACAAGGTTCTTTCATTTCTTTCATTTCTTTGGGTCACATTTAAGCTTATTTGATTGCTTTTCAGGGTTCATTCCAGACTTTGATTCTTTTTCATCACATACATTTTTCAAAATGCTACTTAAAAGTGTAATTTGTCGTCACAGTGTTTCACAAAGTTATTCATGGTTTTTTTCTTTTCCATCTAATAGTTGTAAAGCTTCAGAAATAACTGCTTTTTTTCTAAATTTTGTTGTTATTTTTGTTTTAACTTAGAAGAAAGTTTATTGTAAGAGCAAAATCTAACTACTTGAAAGAAAATACATTATCACATAAATGGCAAAAAGCTACATGTTAGTAGTGGCTTTTTCAGGTGCTTCTTAATATACTCAAAACTGTCATGCAACTTTAACTTCACAACATCTACTTTGTTAGGCAGTAATAATTACAAAATTTATACATATAAAAATCCTAAAAAAATAAAAGAGAAGGGGAAGAAGTTTTATGACTCTTTTATTGGAATACAGTTCTTTGAGCTTACTGAAGGGAATCAGTCTAAAAGCTATGCTAACAGAAATCTATATGACAACATCGAAGTGTAGAGCTGTACTGTGAGATTAATATCATGTCAGAGTCTCCAAGACACTTCAGAATTCCTTGCCCACTGTCATAGGGTGATTAAAACTGAAGAGAAAGAGACATTAAGGATCTTCTGTACGTCATATTCCCTTTGAATTTGGACACTATCTCTTTAAGAAAATGCAGTGGCTGGACTTCTTTTTTCCCCCCCTTCCTTCGCTCGAAACTGAAAGCTCGCAGCTGCGTCTCCGGATGGGCGATGGTCAAGGGCCGTGACCCCGAGACATCATTCAAGAGACACAACCAACAGCGAATNAACATTATTATTGGACTGGACTTCTGACTATACTTAGAGGGGGTTGTTTAAAATGACTGACTCATCAAAGCTGTGAAAGGACAATTGATATAATAGAGAAATCTCACCATATACTGAGAGTTTTCCTTTTTATTTTTTGCCTCAGGGCTGTTATCTTTCTGAAAATAATAATGACCACTTGTTCAGAAATTAATAATTTTATCATTTTCCTTTGGGTGGGGTAAGTCCATTACTATAGGAAACATTGTTTCAGCACAGTGCACTTACCTACCTTTATATTTCAGCAACACAAATACATTACTGTGCTTCCAAGACAAGTTAGATCCACGTTTTAAAAATAGCAGCACACAAAATGAAATCAATGAGAAAATTAGTAGACTTTTACATAAACATAGTGCAAAATAAATGTTTCCCCTTAAAAATATGATCTGTATTTTTCAGTTTCAAGTCTTAACATGTGAAGGGAACAGCTGGTAGGCAAAAGAAAATGCTGAACCTTAAGGTTGTACACACAAACCATTATTTTCAGGCTTGCTGCTTTAGTAAAACCACAGCACTGGCTAAAAAACCTGCAAATAAAATAACCCAAGACCAAAACAACATAGATCCAAATCTATGTAAAAAGTACCTACGCACCACTCTCCTTTTCCTAACATTAAAAAAATACTGTGTTTAGAAAAGCTCACCAGCTAAGATGACAATAATAAAAATTTTAAATTCCTGTATCCAGCATGGAGATATTAATGCCTGTATATATCTATTCCAGGTACTTTTATTTTACTTTTTTCCTTTGATGCAATTTTTATTTATTCTAACCTAGGGAAAATGAAGAATTTTATTTAATTTAATTTTCTTTTCCCTATGATAAGCAGAGTAAGAAGCACTGTGCAGAACAAAAATGTCTTCATTTTTGTCTCTCAAAACTCAAAAGGACAAATTCAGCAGCAAATAACAAGAGAAAAAATTCCTCACATCAGTGAATTTCTCAGCTGGTTATTTGAGAAAGATATTAGTTTTATCTAAACCGTTTTGTGTCTTTTTAAAATACAGTACATTTATACAGTTCTTAGTTATTGAAAAGATGCACTAGTGTATAGAAGCAAAGTATTCATGTCCTGAACTCAGTATTATTCTATTTACAGTTTTGCAATGCATTCAAATTTTAAAAGAATGCCATATTTATATAATTTAAATGATTATATAAAAGTGTGAAAAAAATCCCTTTTATTTATTCAAAAGAAACACGAGATACACAGTTACTTGGAGACAACTATATTCAACTAGTTCAAATTATCTGATCAAATAAAAATAGTTGATGAAAAAATGATCTGATAAATTTAGAAAATTATGGAATAGTTTTCAGGATGTCTACTTCCTACAGACAACCTCTTTGTGCAATCATGATCATATAGCACCAAGCAATCCAATTTCCTAACCTATAGCTGAGGCTGTGAATGCAGATGGCTTGGAAATAAAGAACTGCTCTCATTGCTTCCTTTAACATCATTTGTTCAGTGAATTACACTGCTTACGTGTAACACAAAGGTTACAGTGGTGAAGTTAATTCTAATGAGCTCCTTATTCAAACACTCTTTATGTTTCTCATTCTTTACCCTGAAGCACTGGTTTTGCAGGTGCTTTGTGCATGCTGATTGGAACAACTTTAAGCTATGCTACGTCGACCTGAGCTTTTACAGGGAATCATATTAGTTCTCTGGGGGAAAAAGGAGGATAAAGAACAACAAAGGAGTTGTAATGCTATCTCTCTGAAATCTGTTTAAGCAGTAATTCTTTGAAATTAAGAGCATGCCATCTGATTTATCAGCTATCATAGCAACAAACATTTTGTTAACTGTGGAAAAAGCAATTTCAGGGTGATTAATTCTAATGTAAATTATGCTTTATGTTATTATTTTATCATAAGGGTCATGTAAGCACCTTCTTCATTTATATAGATCTCATCTGAAGATAGTGATGGAACATAAATCAAGTAGTTGTGAATCAGTTCAATTTCATTACATTTATGTGAATGGTTCTCCACACTAGAAAAAAATATCAGTAATGACTATCTCTGAGTGTCTTTTTAAATAAAAAGCCCGGAGTTGCAGCAATAAGTAAATGATTTCATGGATTTGGCTATAAAATCTTTCTCGTAGAGTTTTGAACCTCTGATGCCTAAAGATTTGGGTATGTTCTGTAGATTTCTAGGATTATTAGAGACATATGAAGCTTCCTAAATTGTTCACATATTAGAAGCCACTAGGCCGCTCCTAAGGGACTATCTTGGACTTTCCCATGCCTCACCAAGGACATAGTGTTTTGAAGAAGCCACCTGCAGATACCCTGAAGACAAAACAACAGAAGAGGACCAAGCCCCATGTGGCCCTCTCCAAGGGGCCAGGCCGAAGACCACTGGGAGTGGGCCATTGGAAAACCAGTGCCAGGATTGGCTATAGTTATCAATGTGTTAATTACCAATAAAAATCTGTAAAAGGTGTAATCCCTTGTGGCGGGTACCCAAGTCCATGTTGAAGATCTCAAAGGTAACACTCAAAGGTGTGGCATTCCAATTAAAGGTAACTCTATCTTTCTCCATTAACTCTGTGCCAAGTGCCTATTTTCCAGAATTTTTGACATCAGAGTGCGACTCTGGTGGGACAACAAGATAACAGCTTGACATTTTCTTCAGATCAGGGAAAAACCATCAAGAAAGAAGGAGACTTCCCAGAACCTTAAAATCCTTTCCCTCTGACTGAGAAAAAGCACAGCTGCTGTCTGTAATCCCAGTCCAAATAGGAGGAGGTAAGATAGAGAGTTTTGTTTTGGTAAAGGCCTTTTTTTCTGTTCTGTATTGTGCTAGCTAGCTGTGGGAGGCTGGGCATAAGGGAGGTAAGTCAGGGGCTTTAAGTGGGGCGAAAATCTGGTAAAATACATATCTCCCCTTTTTGGTAGGGCAAAAGGTTAAGACTCGAGTCATCTGTTTCTGTCTGCATAGCCCAAAAGTAAAAAAGAATTGGCAGATCTGCATTGTTGGCCCTGCAGGATTTGGCAGGGGTCCAAAATCCATTTTTTTCGCCCCTTGGAATAAGTAGAGAGAAAAAAACCTAAGTAAAGTAAGCTCCTGGGGAATTATCTCTCAGATAAGTATAAAATCCCCAAGGAGAGGCTGCTAGGATAGGTACTGAAACACTGGTATGACATAGCTGGGCCTCAACAGGATTTGACTAAACAAGAGTTAATAAAACTGTGCACGTGCTCTTGGCCAGTGTGCGCTAAGCAAACTGGGGGAGATTGGCCGCCATATGGTTCTCTCCAGAGCAGCACAATATTGCAACTGCTATGGGTCCTACGTGAAGAACAAAGGTGGAAAGAAGCAAGGTATGCTGGTTTATTTCTGATTGCAATGAATCATCCTGAGAAGTGTCAGGAGATTCAAGTAGATGGAAAATCTGGGGAAAAATCAGTCATGGTTTTGGAAAAGAGGGAAATCCAGAAAAAGAAAAGCAGAAAAGAGGCCCATATTCCACCCCCCCATCCNCAGAGCAGCACAATATTGCAACTGCTATGGGTCCTACGTGAAGAACAAAGGTGGAAAGAAGCAAGGTAT
This sequence comes from Bucco capensis, assembly GCA_013396975.1. NCBI lineage: Eukaryota > Metazoa > Chordata > Aves > Piciformes > Bucconidae > Bucco > Bucco capensis. Next base: position 12,751 of record VWZO01006678.1, read on the forward strand.
GCTGGTTTATTTCTGATTGCAATGAATCATCCTGAGAAGTGTCAGGAGATTCAAGTAGATGGAAAATCTGGGGAAAAATCAGTCATGGTTTTGGAAAAGAGGGAAATCCAGAAAAAGAAAAGCAGAAAAGAGGCCCATATTCCACCCCCCCATCC